>JANHAO010030991.1:0-10025 GCA_026873985.1 Saraca asoca
GATATTCTGCAGTTTGGAATTTATTAAACTTTACATGCTGATCGAATTTTATCGTCACTAGGATTGAAATTAGAATAAAAATTATTATTATATGAAGTAATGATATTTATATTCCTTTGTTTAGGCTATAAAGTTTGTGGCTTATCTTTTGTGGAACCAATAGCATAACAAGAGCGGAACGTTAGGAATTGATACACACTGATCGATTATTGGTTTGTTAAGCACTTATCAGTGCTCTTCACTCCATTCACTAAAGTGACCAAAACGCGGAATTTGTATCCCTTTTAAATTTAAAATGTTGATAATTTTGTGGATAATTCGAGTTGATTTGGCTTCCACTGTCGTAAGATGTGACCCCTAAATTTTCTGACACAACTATTTTTATTTGTTTTTATAGACATCATTTTTTTGGATCAATCTAACTTTATTTTGTTATTTTTTTTAAAATTTTGAAGGAAAAAAGACATAATCTTTTATTCTGATATTCATAATTTTTTCATTAGGATTTATCATTTTAATATAAGACCCTCATTTTCTTTAGATAATTAACTGAGAGAATCTATGTTCGCATGTTTATATATTTTATTATATGGTTGTTTTTATGGTGCAACGTGAAAAAAAAAATGTTACCTATTGGCTTAAATTAATGTACATCACTGACATGTTAATAAATAATAACACCGCAAGAGACATTTATTTTGTTACAAAATAAAATGACTATAAAAAATAATAATTAAAGTATGAGTATAGCCCAGGGATGATCTGAATCAGGGCAACATGTGTCCGTAATCAATCAGAGAGAACAAACCGATAGGATATTTATCTTTGTTAAAGCCAATAGAAAGCAGAGTTGGTGTCTAAGATTAGTGATGGATGGGACCCATTCTATTGCCTTTTGCCTTCTTTTGCTTTTTGTTCCTTTTTAAATTATGAGAAAGCAACGGCTCATTTGGTTTCCTCCATTCCATAAAGGCTATGCCAAACTGAAAGCGATAAAGATAATTGTTGCATCAATTTATAGCCATAACTCATTGCTGCAAATTCCCATCACTTTCTGGCCTTCTTTGCAACCTTCACTAATATTTTGGCAACAAAATAACCAGAGACCCCTCACCAAATTGCCATCGTAGGTAAGAGGCTAGCGTGTCTGCTAAATTCCATTATCTATTTTTTTTATAAGAATTTTATTATAAAAAATGTAAAAGTAAACTCTTTTGACATACAAATAACATCCATTAACTGTCATCTGTTCGCTAATGATTTGATATCTTTAAATTTTTTACTTTTTAACGTTTTAGATTCAAATTTAGCATCTTATGAGCATGCATAAAGTTTGTCTTTTAATTTACCTGTAAATATAAAACATCAACCCTGGTTCAAAAAGGAAGAAAGAAAGGGGAAAAAACAAAAAGGAGAGAGGAATGGAAATCAATGGATTAACGAGTTGAAGTTAGGTCATGACACATGGTAGCAAAATTGTTGAGCATGTCAAAAGTGCTTAGTGCTTTTGGCCATCCATTTTGCCAAATGCTTCAATATTATTGGTGGTATGAGTTCTTCCATTGGATTAAAGTGTTTAATGGTCTTTATTAGATTTGACCTCCCTTTTAATAGACTGTAAATAAAGCAGAGCCACTTAGGACGCGGTTTAAGGATGTGTTTAGCCACTTGTGAAGTTGACTAAATTAAGAAAAAGTAATTCTGGAATACTTGCTATTCATGTTCTTCTTTGTAAACAAATGATGTCAACTTTGATGGACATACAGTCAACTTCCCGTTAAAACCTACCCCTTTTGTTTTAAAAATAATATTGAAAATAACATACCATTTCTGTGTTCTGTTAACTGATAATAAACCAGCTAATTAGTGCAGCTGGTTGCTTACACGAATTCCTGTTTGTATTCACTTATGACTATAATTATCTCGAGTGCTTAAATCAAAATCTCAAGTGATTAAAATAAAACTTAAAAGCAAAGTTCTTCTTTCCAGAGGGATTGAGTGGCAAATGATGTCAACCATTCAGTGCTAAGAAGCAAAAGCTATGGAAGAATAACATGCAATATTTACCTTAGCACTAAGAAAGTCAAAAGCTTACTTTCTGATTGGTTTAGAAAAGATAATCAGGTCAAGGGTAAGAAGAATTTCATATTTTAGGAGGATACACAAAGACTCAACGACACACATGATTATGCATGAGTTTTTATGTTTTAGTGTCTTTTTCACCTAAAGCAAGGAATTTTGTTCACGAACATGTTTTTGTCGTTTTGAATTGTAAAGCAAATTCAGGTTTATAACGAGAAAGGAAGAAAGGTTGAGAGAACAACTGTGGATTGAGTGAAGCATTGCCTTTTGGGACAAAAGGCAAGAAAGAAGAAGGGGAGGTATCTTTCTTCTCTTTATTAATAAATAAATCAGACGAACAAAATGGCAGATTCAGATTTGTTCAAAAAGGGTGACCACATTGAAGAACCCTTATGCAAAAAGAGAAGTGCAACAGAAATAAAAAGTTGGCGACAAATGCTACGTAAAATTCTTGTATGCCAGAGAAATATTACGGAGCAGGACCACGGGGTCCTCAGCCAAATATAACCTTGTATGAAAACATTTTGCTCACATTATAAATTTTCTATTTGCAATTAGAATAGCAGCACATAATGCATAACAAACCTTTGAATTTTGATTTACTTTCAAAAGTATTACTGTGAGTTATGAAGCCTCAAAGTTTAAGGATGAGCCTAGGTGGAGCGACGAAAGAAGAATTTCTGCCGCTAAAATCACTCATTGTATCCTACAACCCCCTGAATCTGGTCCATGCCGCACATTCCCGTAGGCAGACAGCTCAAGAAGATCCATATCACGGCCTGTAATGCATTCCGTGATTTATCAATCATTAATACAACCAATATAAGCATTATCATTGTACAATTGTTTTATAAGGATCATTAATACCTGAAACCCTGCAATACGAACTTTTTTGAATAAGTTCAGCTTTGGACAACTCTGTTCGATTTCCCTTTGCTCGGTTAACTGATGTCTGCAGAAACATAAATTGATGTTCTTATCAGTGACCCCATTAAAAGCATACAGCGGTTAAGAGAGAACTTCACCAGCAACAGTAAACTACATGAAAGCTGGAATGAGAAGTCCATTGGTAGGGAAAAAAAAAAAATATGTGAATGCACGCATAATAAATGCCATCACTTTCCATCCAGCTTCACCAGAATTGTTGTAGATAACGATAGCACAATCCCTAAGTTGCTTTCTGACTACCATAAAAGACAGCAACTGAAAGTAGGTATACAATTCTAGGTCCATTTAGGGCACGGGAGCTGAATCAGAGAGATAACATATATTGGATTCAGCTATGTTGTTCCTAAATACATACAATTCACACAGAAATACATGCATGACATCCATTGGCACACGCATAAAAGTTGTTCTTTTATACATATACAAATTTTCTCCACATTTCTTCATATCTAATTAACCAACAAAAGAAAGCTTGAGTCATGATAAAATTTCAGATTAGATACATATGAACATTTATAGATCTGATGTTTCTATTTACACATAAATGGACATAGATGAATTATGCCATAACACAAGAAAAAAGAAATGCAGCCAAAGAATGAATCTATTAGCATGAAGAGATATCTATGTATAAAGTATCATATGTAGATGCATAAAATCAAACTAGCCTGCGCTAAATGTGCTCATTAGTAAAGCAAAACACAACTTTGATTTAGAAACTAACATCACATATGCCCCCTGCCCATTTTTTCTGCCGTGAAAACAGAGATATTAACAGAAACCTTACCTGTAACACTTGACAATTTTCCAGTGTGCTTTTCCCTCCCTGCAAATGTGAACAAAAAGAAAGAGTCAGATCAGAGAATGATATGGTTAACTTAATTAAGGATGCCATGTTCTTCTCACATGCAGAGATCTCAGCACTTAAATCAACAGTCATCCACAGCTAAATATAAACTCTCATCCTCATGAATGCAGCATAACCTCAACAAGGTCAATTACTGCTTCATCACCATAAACAAATAAAAAAAAGTATGCATACGAATATGAACTATCTCAAACATCACAAATAGTTGCATAGTTCCAAAATAAATAGGTTTAGGGAGTGACTAAATTACCACAAAACTACGTTGTTTTACATTTAAGAAAAAAGTACTAAAAAAAGATAAAACAAAGTCAATAAATTAAAGATCAGCGAAAAAATAAAAAGCAACAAAATAGTCATGAATCATTTAAAGAATATATGGAATTTCATATTCAAGACCCTTATGTTACATTTGGTTGGATGATATGGAAATGGATAAAAATTTGTTTAGTAGTCACTATGAAATGAGAATGCCCATATCTTAATGATGCGGGGACGGAAGTGTGAACACAGATACTAGACAACGTTCTAATTGACAACCTAGAATCCACTAGGAAAACAACTTGGGAATCCATAAAAAAAGAGGAAAACTCATTAAATATCATTAAAATAAGAAATATAAAGTGTATTTCGTTTTACACATTGATGCCTTATTTATAAGCATGATAAGAGTTCTTCACAAATTAAATGTCCTTATGAAACACTCTTAACTTATATAGTATCCAACTAGGACTCTAATTCTACACTATTTATCCTAAAACTAATTTAAATATCTAAATAAAATTCCTAAAAATAATACCTACGAAAAAACATAATAAATATGAAAATCCAAACATCGTTATGTTTGACCTATCTTTGTCCTACATCAATCCCTTCTACTCAAAAAAACTCATCCTCAAGTTCATAGGTTGATCTTGAAGTCTACCATTCCATATGAAAAAATATTTTGAATATTTGGAGATCTTAAAATTCTTTGCAACTCACCTCTCCATGATGTGAGAAATTATAACCCAATTTACATGCATCTTTATTCGGTTTGCTCGAACAACTAATTGTTTAATAGAATCTGAACCAAACAATTCAAATCCAATAAAATCAATATTCTTTATTCTCCAATATTTAGGAACATCTTGAATATTGAAAATTATTGGTTTTCTTTGGAAGTCTTCTTCAAAGAAATCTGTTGGGATTTTTATAATCTCCAAGTCTTAATCTTGTACATCGTCTTCTAATAATTGAACGGCTTCTTGGTTGATGATTTGGGAGCAATCCTCTTCTATTTGAATTTCTACTTGATTGATAGATCGGAAACATTCATCTTTGTGCTCTTCAATAGGTAAACCTTTTGCAACTTGAACGTGTGGAATTTCATCTACCTCCTTAATGGCTTCTTGTGTTTCTTGTTCATATTTGTGTTGTATCTCTTTCTTTTGAGTTATTGATTCTTGTGCAACAATTTCTTCTTGCATATGGTTGTAACTAGAAAATTGCAATCCCACTTGTCTTTACAATTCTTGAGAACTAAAAACTTTATCTTTGAGCTTTGGGTAAATATAACTAAGCAAAAGCTCAACATAATTTTCAAGAAAAGAATTAACTCTTTTTCCCAATATATATTAAATTTCCTCATAATTGTTAAAGAAAAATTCCGCTTCTTTTCATCTTTGACCAAGAAGAAAATTTTCTCGTACCTTCTCAAGCTCTATATTTCTTTAATTGCCTCCACCAATCTTCAGTATCATCAATCAATTTGTAAGAGCAAGCTGGACTCGATCAAAATATGAAATTTCTTTAATCTCAAAATAACATTCTAGATCTACCAACTAATTAATAAATTCCTATTTGAAGAAATATCCATTAAAACAAGGAATTTCTTGATAACCAAGTGTAAAAATACAATCTTGCCAGCTGCCACCAAGGGGATTGCTTTGTACACAACCGCTACTACAAGCCATCAAACAAGACAAGTCCCTACTCTAATACCACTTGGTGCAGAACAGAAGAGTGAACATAAGTACTAGATAACGTTTTAGTTGACGACTTAGAATTCACTAAAAAAAAACAACTCTAGAATCCACCAAAGAAGAGGAAAACTCATTAAATATCATTAAAATAAGAAATATAAGCTATATTTCATTTTACATATTGACATATGCATATAAGAGTTCTTCACAAAATAAATTTAGAAAGAAACTTCTCTCCTTCCGCTATGTTGTTAGCCAAGGAGAAAATTTTCCAAAAAAAAAATCCATAGCAAATGAATTTTGAGATGAAAATTTCCAATGACTTTCAATCACGAAAAGAAATTTCCAATCATATTGGCTTGAAATTTCTTTCTTCTTTTATCATCAATAATTTTTCTTGATCATAGTTCCATATAAGTTTTGAGAATCCATAGCAGAAGGAGAGAAATTTTGTGTCCTAATTTAATGAAGAAGAAAATATAATTTTAAAGTTGAGGAGTAAAGTAACTTTAACTCTCATTTTAATCTAGTTAGCAACTTTCACAGTCTAGTTAGCATTCTATCTAGCCATGTAAGATTTTTTCATTAGGAAAACATATGATTTTTTTAAAATGTCTAACATAGTGTTTATTTTGAAATTAGGTGGTATTGTGATTCAAATAAAAGTTAGTGAGTATTATTGAAACTTGAGTAAAACTGTAAAAGTTAAAAGGAAAAAAAAAAATACTCTTTAACTTTATTATTTTGTTGGCATTGCTATATCACCTATTTAACTAATATATGATTATTATATAAGTTGAGAAATTGAAGCCTTGCACTTTTGTACTGCTTTTAGATAGATATTTTATTATTTTTTGTTATAAGGATATTATTGTACTTGGCTGCTTTTTTCCATTCCATTCCATTCCCACTATATTTTACCGTCCAAAACATGAACATGGAATGGAATGTGGCCATACCAAACATAATTATAGAATGCCCATCCCATCTTAACATTTGGCAATCATGCCAAATTCCGATATCTTCGAGTCTGATCTAATGAAGTTTTTAATTTATCTCCCCTCTCACAGTTAAGCATTAACAAATTTAATCATGCCTCTGGCTCGCTGAAGGCTTGACAATACGATTATCTCCAATCCATACGTCCATAAATTTTTTATATAACATATACATTGGGATATACATTGGCTACTAGCATGTAGTCCAAACAACTACTATATCGCCAAAACTTTTAAGCAGAACAGGTAATCAGAACGTATCCATCTCCCACAATAGTTGTAACTATCAACAACTAATTCCTTGTCGAGCAAAGAGCATGCAATTTCTGAAGGGGCATTTTAAATAATTTAAGGGTACTATAATTTCCTTCCAGCTAAACTGATGAAACACATACTTCAGACACTGAATTTACATAGCAACACGATAACAAAAAAAAAAAAAAATTGGAACTTTATCGACAAACTTAAGTAGAGTAATCGCCAAGAGCAAAACAACCCACCTATCTTCATCCTTAAACCGCACAAACAATAACACCCAAAATTGAAAGACCAAAAAATTGGAACTTTGAATTTACCTTGGAGTAAGGGAGAATGTGATCATAATCATGACAGAGGCACCCAGGGCAACCTACGAGCTTTCGGAACACTATATTCCCCAGGGCATCCCTGCGCCATCGATCTGGGTCTCGTCCTTTGATCTTCTCGGCCTTATCCCAGCATTGCTGCTTCACAATGTAGGGGAAACTTCTAGGGTTAGACTTGAAGTCGGAGTAATCATCAGATACTTGAAGGTCTTCGAGGAGAGAGGAGACGCCGGTTACGGGTTCACCGTCGAGAAGAGTGGCAGAGGGGCTGATTCTGGATGAACGAGACCGCGATGACTTTTGCTCGAGCCTAGACGAAACGGAGGTTTGGTCTCTGAGCGGTGATGAGGGTCGGCTTCTTCTATTTGGTTCTCTGCTATTAGAAGAAGTCTTCATCGAGTCTCTGCAACGAGCTCAGAGTCACCACCACAGCAAACAGAGAACCAAATGTCGCCTCCGTTTGGATTTTTGCTCTTCCGGATAAGGTAGATAAATATCTCTCTTGTAGGCCCATCAAATTGACGGATTGGGTCATACGGGCCTAAATAGAATAGTATGTGTATGTTCAATTTAAAAACGGACCTCATCGTAAATGGTCAGCCCAACTTGTGTTAGATATCCTTCAATTTATACACTCTTTTCATGGTGGAAAGCTATGTTTGTGGCAGAGGTCGGATGATGATTGAGGAAGGAGACGGGCAATATCCAATATATGAATTGCATCAACTAAAATGACACCTATGAATTTAAAATGTCAGATTTCATAACTTTAAATCATTTGTTTAAAATGCTTCAACAATTCATAAATTTCATCCACATATTGTCAAACTAAGCATTTTTCGCTCGTCAGAATTTAAATTCCTCAGTTAACATGAATCATTTGCGCTTGAATTCTGGTGTCCTTAGTGATTTCACCTATAAATTTAAATTTTGTAGAGAATGAAATTATTTTTGCGCAAGCTGAGATCAAAATTTTGAAACTTAATCTAAATAACAATATATATAGTTGATTATTTAATCTTTACAGTGATGCCCAAATCTCTGATATTCATTAAGTTACAAGAGAGTGAATGATACATGCAACAAATTTAGTTCCCCCTCAGTATTTGGATGATGGTGTTGTGCCATGGGTCTGAAAGGTGCTGCAAGAGGTTGTCAAATGGTCCTCGTCCAGTCACATTGTATTGAACCACAAATCCCAAGAATGCCAACATTGCCAATCTCCCTGTTCAAGCATAAATTCCTTGGCAAGTCAATTATAAATAAATTAATGTTTTTATTTGGATGTGAGTTAATTAGCTTGAATATGAAATAAAAGGAAGGAAATTTTACCATTGGCAAGTTCCTTCTCCTTGGCCTCAAGAGTTGGTGCAAAATTGAGCGGGTTGAAAGGGCCACCAGGGTATCCAAGTTCATGTGGGGCCAAGCTATACTGCTTGAAGATAGGATCTTGGTTGACACATCCTGGGTTCTTAATGTCCTGCCACCGTCTGATCTCAACGTAATGGAACAAAATGAACTCAATCACAAAGAGTGTGGATGATGATGCAAAGTACTCTGCTTTCCCAGCATCATACCAATTAGGGGCGTTGATGATCCCAAACTTAGTGAACACTTCTGGAAGCAGCATTCCTACCACACCCAGCATAGCCCAACGCCCATTCACAAGCTCTGCTTGCACATACCACCTCAAGTTCTCTGGGTCCTCAGCCAACCCCAGAGGATCAAATCCATTGTCACCAGGAAGACTTCAACACACAAAGCCCAATTTTTAATTACTAAGCTTATGCTCTTAACCTTAAAACCAAAAATAATATATATAGAAAACTTTGAATTAAATTCTATCAAGATGTTAAATAAGTAAATATATGGTTACTCCTTTCAACTGACCTGCCAGTAAGGTAATCCGGTGAGGCTAAGCCGGGTAGCCACTCGCCTTTCTTGGCTTCAACCTTGAGGGAGCCAGATGAAGATGATCCGAATGATCTAACTCTAACTTCTCTATTTAGCTTACCAGAAGAGCCGGTGAGGAACTTCGACCTCGTACATGGTCGGAAAACGGCGGCAGAAGCTTGTGTGGTGACGGTGGCCATGTTTTCCGACTTGGAATAGTGAGAAAGATTATGGATACGATGAAGATGAAAATGTGCTCGCTTCTGCGCCTGCCTGGCCTTGTATTTCAGTTGACGGGTATTCTTGTGGTCCGTGTGCCTTGTCTGTGGTGGACGGTTGATTTTCGCGATATTTGGAAACGGACGGTGTAGATGAGCTGGGTCTTATCCTTCTATTCCATCATATATCCACAGATCTCTTTCTTCCTTCTCGTTGGCTGCGGAAACATTTCGTGGGACCGTCATCTTATGTGCCACGTAGAAGGATTTTTCAAAGATGATTAGATTATATGGTTCAATTATCCAATCGTAGGTTGCCAGGTGGCTGCCTACTCAATCATATCCACTTACCCTGGGCATATAAGATGGATAATATGGAATGGGCCTGCAAGCAGCGAGTCAGGCCTTAAAACCTTAGAGACCAACAATAAACAGCCCAAATATTTTATGCAATGAAAATATTTCAAGGGAAA
>JANHAO010030992.1:0-10026 GCA_026873985.1 Saraca asoca
AATCTTCAATGAACATGATTTTCAATTTGAATTTTTATGTTGTTGAACTTAGAGTTAATACTCTTTACAATTATCTTATTGTTTTTGATTTATTTCTTCAAATTTAGGACAAAATAATTGATGTATTAACTATTGGAGTCATTGAAAATTTTTTTTTATGGAATGGATATGATGTATTGACTATATATGGATGTTAAAATAATAACTTTGGATTGAGAATTGATTGCCTAAGTGCCAAATCGATTAAGTAATCAATTCAAAAATATTTATAAACATTTGGTTAAAATTTTTGTTGATATAATTGTTCGCGAATTGATTCTTAAATCGATTCACACAATGAATAAAAACATTGCCTATTCTACACAAAGGTGTTATTTGTTTATGAAAAAATTGTTGCCTAGTATGTATGACAATGGTTAATAAGTGTTGCCCATCTACAAAGAAACCATTGCCTACTATGTACCAAGGACTTGCTTATTGATGAAAAAATTATTGCCTATGTGCAAAAAAATTGTTGCCTCTAGCATGAATCAATTCTAGAATTGATTCACGATCAAGTTGATAAGTGTTGCCTATCTATGAGAAAATCGTTGCCTATTATGTAGCAAGGTGTTGTTTATTAATGTTGACAGTGAAATCTGGTTCGAGGCCAAACTCCAATCAACAGGAAGAATTCTTATAAGACTCAAAATATTTCCAACTGTTGAAGGTTAAGAACGAAGGAGGAGAGTAGGGGAAAAGCAATGAGAATGCAATGCTTTTTAATGTGGTTCAGCTAAAGCCAGATAGTACCGGTATTAATATTAGAAGAATTTTACAGAGCTTCAATATAGTTGTTTTGGCTTGTTCTACAAAGATCCTCTACCTTCTATTTATAGAAGCTGGGAGGTTCAAGTGGAATTTTACATGCTATAAATAAGTTACAGTAAATATTAAATGTATAAGATAATATGAACTCCTGCAAATTGACTTCTGCAGGTTGCTTTCTATGGGGTGGGTCCCTTGTCTGTGAACTAATGTAAGCTTGTTTATTGCTCTGTCTCATTAAGCTTTTGGCTAGGCAATGCG
The DNA here is from genome assembly GCA_026873985.1 of Saraca asoca. NCBI lineage: Eukaryota > Viridiplantae > Streptophyta > Magnoliopsida > Fabales > Fabaceae > Saraca > Saraca asoca. The sequence goes on from JANHAO010030992.1 coordinate 1,069, forward strand.
TTATGTCTCACGAGCTATTTTTGGCTCAAGGTCACTGCTAGCCCTCAGCAAGGTCGAACTCATACTTGTTGAGGCAGGCTCGAGTGGGGTAGTTCATCTCTTGACAAGCTAGACTTCTAGCTTTTGGTTTCATTGTATCTCGACCTCGCGACTAGTGAAGTGGTGCCTTCCAGGTAACCTGAGCAAACTGGATCTTTTTTTCTTGGACTTAGTTTGTTGCTAGGCCTTTGTCAACCAACTTTGTAGAACCAGATACTACTCATAATAATTAATGAAAAAACTGTTGCCTATCTATAAAAAAATTGTTGCCTAATATATAGGCAACAATTTTTGCATGCTGCTTTTAATAAAATTGGCAACACTTTTTAACCGTTGCCTATTATTAGTAATGGTGTGAAAGCATTACCAAATAAAAAAAGAAAAACCGTTGCCTATACCTCAGGAATAGGCAATAGTTTTTTGATCTGTTGCTAAAAAATTCTAAAAAAATCGTTGCCCAAAAAAATAAGTAATGCTCGATAAGAGCATAGTTGAAAATTGTTGCCTATTCTTTTAGGCAACAATTTTCAGACTTTAGGGAATAGTTTTTGGCCATTACCAAAAGTCAAAGGGCCTTTCTTACAAATCTTCATGCAGTTCCAGGCCATACCTTAGGCCATACGCGTCTCACTTCCATGGATGAATCTAGCTCGTCTTCTTCCAGACCTTTTATTGGGAGTAGTTAGGAGTTCTCTTGGACCCTTCGGTGAGACCTGGTTGGTCTATATAAGCATGGGGAAGAGTTCCTCTTCCTTCATTAAGTGAGTTGAACTGATGAAGGCTTTAAACAAACCCCCTAAACCCCTAGAAGTCTGTTTATCTAGAGAAACATGCATGGTCTACTACATAGGAAGCCTTTTCGAGCAACTCTCCTTCTCTGAGAATGAGGGAAGATCTCATGTAGATCTTGGATTATTTCCTCACGGTGATGCCATGGGGTTAAACCTTTCTAGCTACTCCAGCTTGTTTCCCTAAATCTTCCATACTGGGTAGAGAACTGGAAAAGAGTTTTGAACCAATAAGGGCAGTAAGGGAAAAAGTGAAAGAACAAGTGTGCTTACTAGTCCTTCTGCTAATTGGGGCTCTTCCTGGGGTGCAATCTTTCTTCTAGAATGTAATCATTGTAGGTTTCTTTTGATTTGTATTTTGAATCTTGTTCTTTAAATTCACCTCATTAAGGCTTTTAATGAATGAATAAACCATTCATTATGATTCCTGTATGTTGCATTGAACATCCTGCATATTTCAGATGATAGTATGAATTTTTGTAAATCATAGTGAGATGATATATTTGAATAACCAATCAACGATGCTTCATAATGAGCTACAAGTTGATCATTTAGGTGTCTTAGTTATGAGTGATATATGGGTAGGTCACATGTGAGCCGCGAACATTAGATCGTATGAGAGCTATAAACATTAGGTCACCAACATATGGTACCTGAGTAGGTTGGCCATGTGAGTGAAATAGCCTGTATATGGTGCCTGAAAAAGTGGGTTGTGTGTACAAGTAGTAAAGGGCTATGTACACATGGTGCCTAAGGAAGTTGGTCATGTGCACGAGCTGAAAGTCATATGAAAGCTGCAAATTATTAGGTCACATAAGAGCTGCAAGCTCTTGATTGCATACAAGCGGTGCCTAAAAAAGGTTGGTTGTATGTATGATAATAGGTCATCATGGTAGCATGTACATGATACCTAAGAAAGTTAGTCATATACATGATTCATGAAATCAGGCGCACATGGTGCCTAAGAAAGTTGGTCATGTGCCCGTTAAGAGATCATATACGTATGGTGCCTAAGAAAGTTGGTCATATGCATGGCGAGATCACATACACATGGTGCCTAAGAAAATTGGTCATGTGTATGCTGGCAAATTGCACGCATGTGGTGCCTGAGAAAGTTGGTCACATGCACAATGAAGTTGTGTGCATATGGTGCCTAAGAAAGTTGGTCATATGCACGGGCTGGGGGTCGCATGCATATGGTGCCTAAGAAAGTTGGTCGTATGCATGACGAGATCATATGTACATGATGCCTAAGAAAGTTGGTCATATGCATAACAATGTAGCATGCATATGGTGCCTAAGAAAGTTAGTCATTAGGATGATGCCATAAAGTAGGTCATTCTAATGTGATAGAGAATTAAATTTGAAAATTAAAAGGATATAGTTGTAAACTAAAGCAAGAGGAAGCCTGCATCTCCAAGGCAAACTTCTAAATTAACTTTTGCTAAGGCTTTGTCCAAATTATATACATCAAAATTTGGGCTGGCTTTTATGTGCTTCATTATAGGGCTAAGATATGGTTCTAACTATGGCAAAATGCTCTTGTTTGGGATCCTACTGAGGCTGAGAAAGCTATTGTCCCATAGACCACAGCATGTATTCTCTTAGACAGTGATAAGCACAGAACTTGTAAGTGTTTCTGTTCCCATGAGGAGTCCTCATGGGGCAAGTGTCCCGAAATCTTCTCTATCCTTTTCTATCTCAAAAATCCTATCCAGAGTGTCCAATAGGATGCTATAATGATCATGATGACCTGGAGGCTAAGGTCGCTCGACTCTTGCTTTCTTCGAAAGTTGGCCAATGGGATCGGTCTTCTAACCCTCATTGCTTCTCTTCTTACTCTATTCAGAGCCATTTGCCTTGTCCCTCTGATTCTCAAAACTAAAGGTTTCTTTCCATCTAATTTACTTGGTAGCTCGATCATAGAATTTGCCTAGGTCTGCCACTGGGGATTTATATATGCTCTTATATAGTTTGTCATGCTTACAAAGTCTTGCCGTGATGGCTATCACGATGCTCTCGTCGGATAAGCTTTTGACATTGTTGATCTCATACCTAAATCAGGTAATGTAATCTTTCAACAACTTATGCTTGTGTTGAAAGATTGTAGCAAGATGACAGGGGGCATCAGTATCGTCCTCAGCACCCTATATTTGTTAAGGAATTTGTCCTGACACTCTTCCTAACTGCTGATGCTACAAGCTGGGAGGCTCCTAAACTATGTTCGAGGTGCATCTCCTAATGAGGCTAGGAAGATATGACATTTAATCAAGGATTACTTGTTCAAAGATCTATCTAGATGTTGAACATATCTAGGTGGTTGCGTGGATCATTGTCCCCATTATACAGTGGGATAAAGGGGATTTTGAGCTTATAGGGAGGGGCTCCATCTCAATTTCCTTAGAGAAAGAAGTTTGATCCTCTAAGTGATTTCAATCATCTTGAGCTTGAGGTACACCTCTAACTACTTCACCCTATGAAGTAACTCTTCTACCAACAAAGTTAGCCCCCCAGACCACTGGTAGATGCCTGATGGCTCTTCTCTTCCTGATCACCCAAGTGATGACTAGAAGTGTGCTCTTGATTAGCTCTATTTGAACTTACAACTCATTGTTATTAGTGAATATTCTTGGGTATAGCAGCCTTGGTCTGTCTTTCTAAACCCTAAGCTTGTGCTTGAGCCAGCATCTACAATGCCTCGACCATTTTCCTCACTGAACCTTCCAACGCTTCCTGGCATTGGTGCCATATTTGCACTCCGTCAGTTTCAAGGACAGTAATAGCAGGTTAGTGGTAAGCCAAGAGGAGTGAACCGTTGTCGGCCCTAATGGTAGAAGAACCTATCGTATAACCCTCAAGCTAGTTATCGGCAACACCTAGCTTTTTTATGGCCTTTCCTCTGGCCATTACACCTAAATAGAGAATGAAACAAAATGCAGAGGACCAACCAGAACTCAAATGAGTCCCCACAGATGGTGCCAAAATGTTGACGGTGAAATCTAATTCTGGGCCAAACTCCAGTCAACAAAAAAGATTCTTACAAGACTCAAACTATTTTTGGTTGATGAAGGTTGAGAACGAAAGAGGAGAGTAGGGAAAAGTAGTGAGAATGCAGTGCTTTTCAATATGGTTTGGCTAAAGCTAGATAATACCAGCCCCTACATCCATGGTAGCATTTTATTAATCTAAGAAGAGTTTTACTGAGCTTCAGTAGAGCTATTTGAGCTTGTTCTATAAGGGTCTTCCGCCTCCTATTTATAGAAGTTAGGAGGTTACAAGTGTAATTTTACATGCTGTAAATAAGTTACATCAAATATTAAATGTACAAGACAGAATGAACTCCTGCAAATCAACTTTTACAAGTTGCTTTCTATGGGGTGGGTCCCTTGTCTATAAACTGACGTAAGCTTGTCTGTTGCTCTATCTCATTGAGCTTTTAGTTGGGTAATGCATTATGTCTTGCCAGCTATTTCTACCTCAAGGTCATTGCTAGCCCTTAACAAGGTCGAACTTACACCAGTTGAGACATGCTTAAGCGAGGTAGTTCATCTCTTAACGAGCTAGACTTCTAGCCTTTGGTTTCATTGTATCTTAACCTTGTGATTAGGGAAGTGGTGCCATCTACGTAACCTTAGCAAACTGGATCTCTTGTGCTTGGACTTAGTTTATTGCTGGGCCTTTGTCAGCCTACTTCATAGAACTGGATACTACTCATAATAATTAATAAAAAAACATTGCCTATCTATAAAAAAAATTGTTGCTAGTATATAGGCAACAATTTTTGCATGTTGCTTTCAATAAAATTGGCAACACTTTTTAGCTGTTGGGTATTATTGGCAACAATGCGAAAGCATTACCAAATAAAAAAAGAAAAACCGTTGCCTATACCTTAGGAATAGGCAACGATTTTTTGGTCTATTGCCAAAAACTCCAAAAAAATTGTTGCCTAAAAGAATAAGTAACGCCGATAAGAGCACAGTCGAAAATCGTTGCCTATTCTTTTAGGCAACAATTTTTAGACTTTAGGCAATGGTTTTGGGCCATTGCCAAAAGTAAAAAATGTTGTAGTGTTTATAGGGTTGACACTTGAACCATACCTTATGTCCAATTCAAATATCAAAAGATAAAGGGTTTTAAATACACATTAATGCCTTATAATAGAAGGTTTTGTTTTCCACAAATCTATTCTTGGCATTTAGGTGGTTATAATGCCTTGCTAGAAGTCAATCTTGATCTATGAATTTGTTTGTATAATTTAGTGAAATAGTGTTTGAATTAAAGGAGTTTTAATTCAATTAAGCTTGTAAAAGCTTGAAAATGAATTCATCACCAACATGCATGGAAGCTTAATAGGTCACACACAGTACAATCACTTTGATCCAAATTCAAAGGAAAGCTAGAATGTAAAATGTTATGAATTCAAAAGCTGAATTGGGTGATGTGGATGATGGATTTTGGTTCTGCTTAATCTAGCCAATGAGAGGGGGGTTCTTTCGGGACCCAAGTGGTTATCCAGTTGTCAAGACAGTGAAAGGGTGCAGGATGGCTAGAGGAAGAGGGAGATGAGTAAAGGACACAGAGATTTAATGTGGTTTGGCCAAAGCCAAACAAAATCAACCCCTACATCTATGGTAGCATTTGATATATCTAAAGGTGGTTTTACAAAGTTTCACTATAATATCCTGTCTCTTTTTACAGATGGCTTCTTTCCCTTATTTATAGAGGGAAGAAGGTTACAAGTGTAATTATATAATTTGTACTTTTGTTACATCAAACAATAAATGTACAAGACAATCTATAAAGTACAATAAGTTGGCTTCTATAGACTGTTGGTTAACTTAAGCAAAACGCTTTCTGCAGGTGGGATCCTTGAACTACATTCTACATAATGGTAGCACAAGTTATTTGTTGGTTGTTTGCTCGACCTCAGCAGGCTTCTAGCTGAGCGAGTCACTGTGGGCTATTTCTGCTTCATGAGGTCAAACTCAAACGGGTTACGAGCTCGAGCTATCGATGAGCTGAAGGTCATTGTTGGTGAGCTAGAGGTTGAAGCTCAGCGAGCTGGTTGTGTAGCAACCTCAGTGTCATGCAATCTAGGCCTCTCTTTATTTCTACTGGACTTTTACTAGTCCCTCCTGCAATACCAATTTTCACCCATAAAATTAGCCCCCAACTCTCAATTTGCTTCACAGATTTGGAGTTGCAATCTACTGACGTGGTCTTCCTTCACAAATTAATGTGTAGTCAAAGTCTTCAGTTAGCTCATCTTTTCATCTGACCCAGACAATGCCTTTAACTTGTTTTCCCTGAATCTACCATGCTGAGTAGAGAACTGGAGAGGAGCTCTTAACCAAGAAGGATGGCAAGGAAACAAGTTGAAAAGAAAGTGTGCTTGCTGGCCTTTTTATTGATTGGGGCTTTCCTCTGGAGTGCCAATCTTTCTTCCAGAATGTAAAGTTGTAGTGTGTCTAGCTTGTATTTTGACCCTTTCTAATTTGTATTCTAAATTTCCTAATGTAATTTCACCTCGTTGAGGCTTTTTTAATGAAAGAATTATTTTTTCCCATTTTCTTACACATCGATTTAAGTATTCTACACATCATAGATGAAAGCATTAATTCCTGTAAATCACAGTGAAACAAAATGTTTAAATAACCAATTGGTTGTCTAGTTAATAGATCTAAGAATTAAAATGATTCAGTAATGAATAATATAAAAGCAAATCATTTGAAGGCTCTGAGCATTAGGTCACTAGAGAACTACGAACATTACATCACATGAGAGCTGTGAATCTTTAAGTCACAAGAGAGCTACGAACTTTAGGTTGCAAGAGAGTTGCGAACATTAGGTCGCAAGAGAGTTATGAACATTAGGTTATAATAATACTGGAATGAGCTCCAGCAGCCTCTAGAAAGATGGCAATAATTTTTGGGATGAGACCCGGTGCCTCAGCTTAAAAGTTGGCAATAATTTCCAGGATGAACCCTAGTGCCTTAGCTCAAAAGCTGGCAATAATTTCTAGGATGAGCCTCGACGCCTCAGCTTGAAAGCTGGCAATAATTTTTGGGATAAGCCCCAACATCTCAACTCAAAAGCTGGCAATAATTTTTGAGATGAGCCCTGGCACCTCAGTTCGAAAGCTAGCAATAATTTTCAGGATGAGCCCCGGCACCTCAGCTCAAAAGCCAGCAATAATTTCTGAGATGAGCCCCAGCAGCTCAACTTGAAAGCTAGCAATAATTTTAGGTTGCATAAAAGCCACACCTTTGCAAAACATGAGCCCAAGTTACATGAAAGTTGCACCATGGAAAAACACGAGCTCAAGCCACATGAGCACTGCATCCTGAGAAACCTCACTACAAGATAGGTGACTAATCTCACCAGACTTGAGAACAACTTATTTTTTTCCATAACACTTTATATTGAGTTTATCCAGAAATCGACACAGGAATTCAAAATGCATTCATTATTTCTCAAAATCCATTACAACATCAGTAAATGATTCTAACTGTAGAGGTCTCTTCTTACCGAGTGTACTACTAGGAAGGCTCAAGTCGTTACCCTGGAAGTTGCACTACATAATTCCACAAACGACTTCTTTTGATAAGGTCCTCAATAGTGTCCCTGAGTTCCCAATAGTTTGAAGTGCCATGTCCAACCTCATTGTGATAGGCGCAGAAATCTTGTTTGTTCCTCTGCCTAGAGGGAATCTTGGTATGGCTAGGTTTCCTAAAGTCTTCTCATTCCCTTTCCATTATGAATATCCTATCTTAGGTGTCCAATAGGATGCTATGATACTCGTGGCAAGCTAGAGGCTAAAGCTATTCGCTTTTGAACTTACTGGATTTTTTTGCAGTCCATTTGCTAGAATGGTCACCTTGATTCACTGATAACTCTATGAAAATAAAGTTAACTTGATAGTTTCTAGACTTAAATTATTGAAGTTGGAGAGTGATTTGTATAAATCAATCTTTATTATTAGTAATTTTTGTTATTTTGTCTAAAGTGATTTTGTTGTTTTATTTGTGGAAATTTTGGATTTGTTAATGGAGGAATTGAGTTGAATTGATAATGTTTGTTTGTTGATGTTTAAGGCTTAATTGTGGCTTGAAAAAGAAGGAAAAAGACAAAGAAAATTGTTAGAAGTTGAAAAGAAAGGCAACTGTTATAGCATGTAAAAGTTTTACCAGCAAAAATTTTATTTCTTGTGGGGACCAGTTTTATTTTCAGTGCTGAGTTGCACGCCAGGCTAAAACATATTCTACCCATTTGAAGAAGAAAAAAATCTGATTAAAAGATAGAAGGAAGGGTTACACGTTAGCTGGTCTTGGGGAATTATTCAGCCCATTTTTTGTGTCTAAAAATGTCACCCCAGTGGAGGCAGCAAGGGAGCACATCAATAGAGGATTTTTGGACACATTTATGCCATTTTTGGATGCTCACAACCCTGGACCAGCAAGAGTGCACCTCAACAACTAAGCTGGGGGAGAGTTGAATAGATTTTACCCATTTTTGGGTGCTGAAAACGCTGAAGCTGGGTGTGGCACATCAGTAGAGGAGCTGAATGGTTTTTTCCCATTTTTGGTGCTATAAAAATCAAATTTAGAGTGAGCAGCAGCCAGCACATAAGGAGGATCATTCTCTGCCATTTTTGGGTGCTGAAAACCTAAAGGAAGCTGAGAGGACAAAAGAGACAGTAGCTAGCCAAAAAACCAGAACTAGAAATAGAGAAATTCTGGACAGTAGTAGAGGAAGGAGAAGAGGCCATAGAAGACCTTCAGATTTGAACTTTGTTGACAGCAAAATATGGTCCGTGTGAGGAGGACCAAACTTCGGGCAATAGGGGATTCTTTGGGATCCCTGACCTATTCTAGGTTGACACACATGAGGAGAATGATTGACTCAGGTAGCAAGAGAAGAGTAGAATAATAGAAAGAACATAGGGTTTTACGTGGTTCGACGAAATCCAGGATTACTGGACACTACGTCCACAATTGAGGGTATTTTTATTATGAATGTCTGGATCTACCCCCTCCTCTTGCTAATAATATCATCCTATTTATAGAGGGTGGACGAGCTCTGATCATTTATTATAAGCTACAGTTGTGTCATATCAACAGATGGTGAAAAG
>JANHAO010030993.1:0-10028 GCA_026873985.1 Saraca asoca
GGGTTGGGGGTGGGTCGGGGTGGGCTGGCCTTTTTTGACAATTTTACTTGAATTAGAGCTGTTAAAATAGGTTGGGCCCGCGGGTCAGCCCGCCCCGCCATGCAAATGGGTTGGGTTGGGTTGAGGTTTTACTAGCCCGTTTAGAAGCGAATTTCTGAGCCCGCCCCGTTTGGGTTGTGGGTTGAAGCGGGTCAGGACGGGTTGGGTCGGGCCGGCCCGTTTTGACAGCTCTACATGCAAGTTAGTCCCTTCTTAGGTTTAACCACAGTGAGCTTTCTGGACAATGGCTGAGAAAATGTGTCTCGACCTGCAGGCTAGATCTCATCTTCAATGACCTGAAACTACATGTGAGGTCACCAGCGACCTGAGTTCACCTTCTAACGAGTTGAAGACTTGATCCAATGACCTCCATCATAGTTGAGCTAGATCTTTACCAATTGGACTCGTCTGTTGGGCTTTTGTCAACCCATTTGCATGGTTCCAAAAATACCTATAACATTAGCCCTTAGCTCTTGTGTGTTCTACAAACTGGGAGCTGTAGTTTGCTACAAAGGCCTGCAACTGTAATCTGTAGTGTTATCATTCAGACTTTTATCTTACTATTTTTCCAGGCCATTTATTTAATGCACATTTTTCATAACCGTCAACATGGCAACCTTGCTATTTGCTGGACTGTTAGATCGAAGGCGGTTGATCAATCTCTAGATCTATCGGTGAGGCTAGGCGAGCCATATAAGGCGTGAAAAACATTCTTTCCTGTTTCTTAGAATGACCTAATGGGTGCATTGGTTGAGCCCCCCATGTTTTGAAGCTTAGATAAGGTGTAATGGGGTGTGTATGGCCTACTGCATAGGAAGTTTCCATGGATAATTCCTCTCTAAGGATTTTGAGAAGTTTTGTACAGATTTTATTTCCTTATGGTGATGCTAATGAATTCAGTTCTTTCACTTTTGTTCTTTTGCCTCCTTGGGAGGAAAATAGGGAAAATTTGGAGAGCAACTTGGCCAATGACCAAATGATGGATGGCTTGCTCGTCAGATATGTGGATCCTTCAGCTCACCAAGGGTTCAGCTCCCAAGAGTCAGCCTTCCTCTAGGGCTATAATAGCCGTAAGCTTATTTTGATTTTGTATTTTTGAATCTTCATATGTACATTCACCTTGTTGAGCAAGATTTTCAATCAAATTTTCATAATTTTCTTGCTTTTCCAAGTATGCCAAGCTGGAAGTTCAATAGGTTGCAGGTGATAACATATAGGTTAACATGAATGAGTTCCTGCAAACCATGACTTAATAAACATTAGTTAAAATGAATGCCCTATAGGTCGATAAACCTCAACTAGCAAACCATGACTTTGTCATTGTTGTGATGAGTGCGCAGGTAGATCGCATGAAAGCTGTGCCTCAGCTAGCACGAGTCAAGTGCGCAGGTAGGTCACATGAGATCTGCACCTCAACTAGCACGAGTTGAGTGCCCAGATAAGTTTCATGAGAGCTGCGCCTCAGCTAGCATACCATAACAATGTATATTTGTCAAGTAAGATAATGTATATTTATTGGATTGACCATGACAAGGTATATTCATCAAGCAAGACAATGTATATTTGTCAGTTTAACCATGACAATGTATATTAGTCAAGCAAGACAATGTATATTCGTCAGGTCGACCATGACAAAGTATATTCATCAAGTAAGACAATATATATTCATCAGGTTGAATACTCGGTAGATCACTCCATGACTTTGTCAAATTGAATGTTGCTTCCAGATTTAGTAGGTGAGAGCTAGCTTTCGTATTAGAAGGGTGAATATTTGTTTCCATATTAGAAGGGCGAAAGCTTACTTCCAACATAACACTGTCGAAAATTTATTCAGAAATTAGTGAACACAGATATAAATATTTAAAGAAATAATATTGCAAGATTAGAAGGGTGAGCTGGTATGTATTGAAAATATAGGTACAGATGTTCAGTATTTCAAGCTCATGGAACTCCAGCTTTATATTTATTAAATAATAGGCTCCATTTCCCAAGTTCTCTAGTGCTTCCTGACGCTGTGACGAGGGCGGCGGAAGTGCTTGCCATAGGGAGAACTTCTAGCCGATTAGCTGGAGCATCTGAATTCTTAGTGGTTCTTCCTCTAGCCATCGCAATCGGGCAAAAAAATCAACTAGAAAGTTAACTAGAATGTAGTTTAGGCCCTTCCTTCTAGCGCTAAAATCTTGACGTGTGAATTCAATCAACCCAAGTTCAGTAAACCTAAACTGCAAACCGATAGTGTGAAAATGGTGAGAAAGGAGAGAAAGGAAGAAGAGGGAGACACCATGAGTTTTTAATGTGGTTCAGCCTATTCAAATGCTTACTTCCACATTTATGGTATTTCTCAATTTTTTGTTGAGTATTTGTATGTGGTGGTTCTCTAGCCTTATATTTTTAGCAAAGCCACCATCTATGAGGGTTCCTTCCATTCCTCCTCCTTTTATACAATGATTTTAACCCCAATTTATAGTTACCAGGGTGTACAATCTGAACATAATTCAAAAAAGGAAAAAATAAAAAATTAATTACAAGTTGGTCTCTTCTTGGGTTTAACCACATTGAGCTTTCTAAAAGATGATTGGGAAAGTGTGTCTCGATCTGTAGGCTAGAACTCATCTTCAACAACCTGAAGCTACATGCGAAGTCACCAGTGACCTGAGTTCACCTTCTGATGAGTTGAAGACTTGATCCAACGACCTCCATCACAGTTGAGCTAGATCTTTACCAGTTGAACTTGTCTATTAGGCTTTTGTCAGCCCATTTATATGATTCCAAAAATACTCATAACACCCTGAAAGTAATGCTTAGCATCACATAATCCCCTTAAAGTTTCAAATTCTATAAATAACTCCATAAAGTTTTTAAAAAATTGAAAATGTTAAAAATCTAGTTACAAAAAATAAAAAAATGCATGTGAGCTATCCGTAACTTTTTCTAACTATTTTTAACATGAATTTCAACCAATTTGTGGACGACTTTTGAACTAAATTATTAACAAGGTTAAGTATAATTATCATTAAAGTTCAACTTGATTGCATCTAGGACAGTAAGATATGTGTTTCTTTTTTTTTTTTAATTACTTCTTCAAGTTTGCTTTGCTAAAGAAATTAGAAAAAATCAAGGATTTATATAGGTGCTTATCTATTTTTCTGTTTCTTTTAATTAAGATTTCAACATTTTCTACTTTTTGAAATTTTCATAGGATTATTTATAAAATTTGAAACTTTAAGAAGTTATGTAACACGAGACCTTATTTTATGGGGTTATTTGTATTTTACCATAATTAATTTTAACATCAATTTTAAACATCATAATTCAATTTTAAATGAATTAAAAAGCCAAATAATTCAAGTAGTTATTAATCTCAAATCCTTATTTCTCATTTTCGAATAAACTTTAGCTTCCTTATGTTAAAAGAAAATTCTTTTCTACTCAACTTGAACTGAGATCATTTCAACAATAAAATGGTTACAAAGAATGAAAGAAGGCATATGTATCTCGCAAGCTTTCAGGAAACTCCAAACCGCTGACCATTCATTTCAGGCAACAAACAGTATTATGAGCACAAACCGCAGAACGCGCACCTGAGACACTACACAAATTTAAATTCTTGCTTAAGATTCTAAGCATCCTCATTCTCTCCCCCTATGTCAACTGACTTCTTCCCCATCCAGAGGCCGAGATTCAAGTAGCACAAAGTTAAAAATATATTATTATAAATATTATTAAATAATTAATAATATAATTAAAAAATAAATTTATAAAAAATAAAGCATTATGTATACGAAGTTTAAATCGATAATAACTCTTGAATTTCATAAAAGAAAGTGAGAAAAGAAATAATTCTAATATAATTGATAGAATGTGTATAATTGGCTTGGAAGAAAATGTCTCAATCTTGTATTATTATAAATGTAATTACAAGATTAATCACAATTGTTAAAAATAAGCTAATTACTATTTCAAATTATGATAATCATATCTTTTATAATCTCTTCCAATCATAATCGCATCTTCTGTAATAAATGTCTTTGATTCAAGTAACATCATATATTTCTTAAAAGGTTTTGCTTTCTTTGCAATCACAAATTTGATTCCAAATTCATATACGTGAGCACAGTGAATAATACTTCTAAAATAAAAAATAATAATAATATTGGCGCAGAATATATAAAGTCGGACTGCAACGTGTGGCAGTGATCCCCAAGCAACCAACTTTGGCTCTTTACCGCTTTTACAAGCGCGCATAATGCAGCTGATAATTGACATTATCTAGCTAGCTTGTTTGCCTTGAAGTACAGCACCAACAATATTTGCACTTTAAAGGCACCAGTTATCACCTACATGTACCCTTTTGTAACAAGAAACTGGTTGAATCTGTCACATAGTTTTTGCATTCAATCTGCAAAACCCATGTTCATACTTCGTCTGTTGGTTAGCATTAGATTGCATTACAAGCTTGCAGAAGCCACCTTCAAAAGACAGAAGCAACTTACAAGGCCAGTTGAATTTCTCTATAAATAGCAGCAGAAAATTGAGTTTCTGCATCAATCGGCTCTAGTTCTTTGTTTGTTTCTCAAAATTTACTAGCAGAGAATACAATATGGAGATCACTAAAAGCAGTTCTATCTTGATCCTTTTTCTTGTGTTTGTATCAGGTTTGATCCAAACCCAAGCATATTATGCACTCTACTGTAGAGCAGGTTCTCGTTGCAGTAGGAAGTATATCACATGCCCTTATCAATGTCCAAGCAGTGAAACAACAAATCCTAACGCTAAGGTTTGCCAAATCGACTGTAACAAACCAACATGCAAGGCTGTCTGCAGGCGTAAGATAATAAACCTCCTCTTCTTATCATTTTTAGTTTATTTCTTTTTTGGATAGCCTTGCTTCTTCTCATTTTTCTTCATTTTCTTCCTTTCAAACAGACCACAACGCATTCAGCTGTTTTTTCTTGATCAATATAGAATGACTATTTAGCATCTTACGCTTGTTTTGGTCTTTAATTTTTGTGCTTGTTTTGTGGAAACAACCATGATAAAACTTGGTTTCATTTGCTTTCAGACCGCAAACCAAATTGCAATGCACCCGGATCAGGATGCTATGATCCCCGCTTCATTGGTGGAGATGGCAGAGTCTTCTACTTCCATGGAAAGAGCAATGAACATTTCAGCTTAGTCTCTGATCCAAAACTTCAAATCAACGCCCGCTTCATCGGACACAGGCCAGCAGGCAGAGGCCGCGACTTCACATGGATTCAAGCCCTTGGAGTCCTCTTTAACTCTCAAACCTTTTCACTCGAGGCCCCCAAGACAGCCAAATGGGACGACGAAATTGACCACTTGAAGTTCACTTTTAATGGCAATGATTTCATCCTGGCCGAAGGCCCTCTCTCTACTTGGTCCTCCCCAGAAAAGGATGTCAAAGTTGAGAGAATAGCAAGCAAGAACAGTGTCATTGTCACTCTTAAGGATGTTGCTGAGATTTTGGTTAATGTTGTCCCAGTGACCAAAGAAGATGACAGGATTCATAACTACCAAGTGCCTTCTGATGATTGTTTTGCCCATTTGGAGGTTCAGTTTAGGTTCTTTGATTTGTCCCCTAACGTTGATGGTGTACTTGGAAGGACTTATAGGCAGGATTTCGAGAATCCAGCGAAGCCTGGGGTGGCCATGCCTGTGCTTGGTGGTGAGGATAACTACAGGACTGCCTCTTTACTTTCTCCAAGCTGTGGTGCTTGTGTTTTCTCACAGGAAAGATCCTCTCAGAAGGAGAAAACTAAACTGGCAGAGTATGGTACCCTTGATTGCACCAAGTTTTCATATGGGCTTGGAATTGTTTGCAAGAAGTGATTACTACTATAATATCAGTTTCAAAAGAATAATGACCTAAAGTGATGATCGACGTGAAAACTGCAACTTGTTGCTTCTAAGCTTATAATTATGTACTGTTATAATGTTGTGCTTTGTTGTGTGCTCTCCTTTCATGTAACTGTATTGTATTTGCAAATAAGTAAATGGAAAAAATTAAGAGTTTTAACTCTATTATTTGTATGGCTTGGCATTTCTTCTTTTTTTTTTTTTTCTTTTCATGGACAAGACTTCCACCCCGTCAATATCGATGGCATAAACATTCTAATTGAGATTTTTTACTTATTGGACCATTTTTCACAAAATATTGATTTCATAATCTATTAATTTTTATTTATCAGTTTTAGTATCACCCAATTAAAATCAATTATTTCAAAAACTCCCTTTGTTTTATTCATTTTAATTCTTTGGATAGTGTTGATGGTGAAATTCGATTTGTACGGAAGACTCGAACTTCAATCAACAGGGTGAGTTTTGGGATTCAATACTGCCTTTGAAGTGTGGTGAAGGTGCAGCCGAGAGGAAGAAGAAGGAATAGATAAGCGACACGTTTAATATGATTCGGCCAAATCCAGGTGGTACCGGACCCTATGTCCACGATAGAAGTTTTATTGATATTGAGTAATTTGCAGAGTTTCTGCTTACAAGATTGCTCCTCCGTTTTCAAGATTCCTCCTCCCCCCTTACTAACAATATAAGCCTATTTATAGATGAATGAGAGGTTACATGCATTAATTGCTAGTTACAGTTGTGTTACATCAAATAATAAATAGGAAAAGACAGTAAAGTGGCTACATTCTGGCTGTTGCAGGAAGTAGGCTGCCGAGTTGTCTTCCTAGTTTGACAGTAGACTTGTATCTGTCACTTGGTATCCCGAGCAGGGGATTTGTGATTAAAGGCCTCGCAGGTTTTGCTGCGGTGGGCATCGCTGTAGCGAGGGGGCAATCTTCAAGCAGAATGGCCGACCACTCGAAGGTTCGGTCTGGCAACTTCTTTGCTGGCCAGTCCCACGTGGGGGATTGTCCTGCGGGGCACGTCCGAACCTTGTCGCAGGGTCACCACGACGCGATGAGCAAGGAAGAGCTTCGACGTTCGATATTACTTTGCTGTTGTTGTTTGCAAGATCATGGAATTCGGTCCTTTGTTGCGCTCGAGAGCTCGTCCCTGCGAGACTAACTTTTGTACACAACAGATAGAAATACATTAATTATTATTTTGATTATTCAATCTAATCAAATTTAATTTTGTCTTGATTCTTTGATCAAATTGAATCAGTCGTGATCATTTAACTTCCAAATTGATGATTCGAGCACCCTTGGTCTGTATGAAGAATTGTTGAACTCAACATAAACCAATGGAAAGCGAAGCTAGAAAAATGTCCAAAGTGACAAAGGCACACACAATAAATAATTTAGACTAATCAATTAATATCCTATATTTGTCAATCATTTAGATGTACCCATTAGTTTTGATTAGCTTGTTTAATTAATCTTGTAATTATATAATTTAGACTAAACCCATCGGGTTATTTTTTAAATTTGCTCGATTACATCATTATGTTAAGCAATTTAGACCAATCAATTATTTTGATTGTTTCAAGTAATGTGTTACGGTGTACAAGTATCAACACTAATCTCAAAAATTAATGAAAGAGAACTCAATATTGATAATTGTATTATATTGGAAATTTTTTTATTAATAAATTTCACATTTGAATTAGTTTGATAATTCTAAATTCAAAATAAATTTCAAAATAATACAAACAATATTGTTTCTTTTTTCACGTATAACTAAAATAAATATTAGAAAAAAAATACTTTTACCTCCCATGAGTTTTAATGAAATTATGCGGATTTTCTTTCCAATTTCAAAACTTACTTAAACATTTCTTTAAACATAAAAAATATATATAGGACACTTAAACCAAAATTTAAAATTTTCATTAAGCAATGATAAGAAAAGATGATTATACAGTTTAAATTTAATAATATGAGATATTCAAGTATTTTGTGATTAAATACATGCTTTGATTAAGTTCAACTGGCTAAATATTGACTAATAAAAAAGTCAAATTTTGATATTAGTATAATACTTTTTTAGTCGTTTGGGCTTAATTAAAGCAAATCCTTAATCAGAAAATAATTAGAATGTCTTACATTATCTGATTTGAATTTATAATTATCTTTTCTCATCATTTCATTGATAAAAAAAATTCAAATTTAAATTAAGTGTAACATTTTTTTTTATGCTTCAAGAAATATCTGAATAAGTTTTAAAACTGGAGTAGAGGTTCGCATTATTTTACTAAAACTCAGGAAAGATCAAAATATTTTTCGCTAAATATTAATAAATCATTATAATTATAAAATAAATATAAAATTGTTATAATTATAATAATTAATATTTCATGCTATAAAATGTGTTTAAATTATTTAGTTACCAACTAATTAGGTTACTACAATGAGTTTACCTTGTAACATATGATAATATTATTTCTTTTCTACATGTAATAAAAATATATATAGGTATTTCATTATAATTGTAAAATAAATATAAATTTGCTTTTATTCTGTAAATGTGTTTAAATTATTTAATAATTAACAAATTGTTTACCTTAATCCATTATAATCTCATCATTTCAAAATAGGCACACCATTAATCATTTTGTTTATTATTCTAACTATATTACTAGTTAAATAATGCACAATCACAATTCTAACACTTTCCCTTGATCTTGTTGTTAAGGTTTACCATCCTTCTTGAACAAATGCACAATCATATTATACTATTTCACTTATGTCATATTGTTGATCATCCATAAAATGGTCACCCTAAACATATCACTAAAGAACCTTAGTAACTTGTTCACCTAATGCAAAATTGCATTTCACTACTTCACCATAGTGTTATGACCCAAAACTCCATTGAGTAACCTCCACCATATAAGTATGAATTGTTCAAGTTTCTTCTAAGAAATTACTTTAGTTTGCAATTTAATGAAGGGGTTATTTGATTTATTTTGTGATAAGATGAAAATTTTATTTTTATTAAGCCCTATTAAGTGGACTTCAAGAGTAAATAATAGTGCTTTTGAAATGTTTCTTTATTTTTTAGATTTAGTCAATGATATGAAAATAAACTAGAGGTTTACAAAAATTGTTTTGAATTGTAAATTATTTCTTAATGATAATTGTTTACATGTTCTATTTTAATTCTACATTAATGACGACAAGATTTGTAATTTGAGTTTACCAACTATATTTTAGTTTTAATAAGTTGGGAAGAAATGACTTATGTTCATTGTATTTTGTAGAATTAAATTTAGATTTAAATTAAAGATTTGTTTAAGTGATTCTTTCTTATGGAGCATTTATAGTTATTGCCTATATTTAAAATTTCCTACTTCAAATAAAAAAAAGTTTGCTTAGGAGTAATCTAATTAGTGTTTTATTAGCTTTAAAGAAATGAAAAAATAATAATAAATATATATGGCCCAGGGGGCTTGTTTCTTTATTTTTCCTCTTTTTCTTTCTTCTCCTTCCCAAAACCTCACCTCAGCTCTTCTTCTTCTCATGAGCAAGCCAACAAAACTAGAGCTGAAGCAACAACTTCTAACGCCACCTACCATCGCTTGGTTGGCCTTTCGCTGTTGTGCTACCATGGAGAACTATCAACAACTTGGAAAGGCTCAATACCTCATGGCAACAAGGAACAAGCTGGTGCCTTGTTTTAGATAGCAAGTAACTTAGCCATGGCTGTACCATTAGAGCCCTCTGCTCTTTTCTTAGAGGTAGGTAAGTGTAATTGCAGATTTAGCTTCAGCTTTCTTCATAATTTTCTAGATAAATCCACTTAGAAGCCCAAATGTCAGAGAACCAGCATACCGTCTCTTAGGCCATGGCTCAGATGATGAGTAAGCTGGCTGCAATTAGGCAGCATCTTTCCATGACTGGCCAGGGTCCTTTTGTACCTCCGCATTCCTCTCAGACTCTTTTAGTTCCAGCCCCTACCGTTAATCAGGATGAGGAGCAGGAGGCAGATGATGCTGATAACGCCGCCTTGGGGGACGACTGACTGTTCCTATATGTATATTATTTGTTATTATGGATATTGTTACAATA
>JANHAO010030994.1:0-10029 GCA_026873985.1 Saraca asoca
AGGGCACGAGAGTAAGTGTGAGAGAGGGTCAGAGAGAAAGTACGAGAGAGGGTGAGAGAGCAAGTGTGAGAGAGGGGGATGAGAGAGGGAGAGAGTGGGAGAGAGAGAGAGAGAGGGTCAAATAGAAAGTGTGAGAGAGCATGAGAGAGAGAATGAGACATAGGATGAGAGAGAATGTGAGAGGGGAAGAGGGAGAAAGTGTGAGAGATGATGAAAAAGAAAGTCGTCATTGAAACTCGAGCTTTTGTGACGACCAAAAATCGTCACTGAAAGCTTACCTACAGTGACGACTAAAAAGTTGTCACTAAAGGCGCCCTTTAGTGACGACTTTTTGGGTCGTCACTGAAACTCGGGCTCTTGTGACAACCAAAAGTCGTCATTGAAAGCTAACCTACAGTGATGACTAAAATGTCGTCACTAAAGGTGCCCTTTAGTGACGACTTTTTGGGTCGTCACTAAAACTCGGGCTTTTGTGATGATCAAAAGTCGTTAATAAAAGCTCACCTACAGTGACAACTAAAATGTCGTCACTGAAGTTGCCCTTTAGTGACGACTTTTTAGATTATCACTGAAATTCGGGCTTTTGTGACGACCAAAGGTCATCACAGAAAGCTCACCTACAGTGACGACTAAAAAGTCGTCACTGAAGGCGCCCTTTAGTGACGACTTTTTGGGTCGTCACTGAAACTCGGGCTTTTGTGACGACTAAAAAGTCGTCACTAAAGGCGCCCTTTAGTGATGACCTTTTGAGTCGTCATTGAAACTCGGGCTTTTGTGACGACCAAAGGTTGTCACTGAAAGCTCACCTACAGTGACTACTAAAAAGTCAACATTGAAGTGGCCCTTTAGTGATGACTTTTTAGGTCGTCACTGAAACTTGGGCTTTTGTGACGACCAAAAGTCGTCACTGAAAGCTCACCTACAATGACGACCAAAAAGTCATCACTGAAGGTGCCCTTTAGTGATGACTTTTTAGGTCGTCACTGAAACTCGGGCTTTTGTGATGACCAAAAGTCATCACTAAAAGCTAACCTACATTGACGACCAAAAAGTCATCACTGAAGGTGCCCTTTAGTGATGACTTTTTGGGTTGTCACTGAAACTCGGGCTTTTGTGACGATCAAAAGTCGTCAGTAAAAGCTCACCTATAGTGACGACTAAAATGTCGTCACTGAAGTTGCCCTTTACTGACGACTTTTTCGATCGCCATTGAAACTCAGGCTTTTGTGACGACCAAAGGTCGTCACAGAAAGCTCACCTACAGTGACGACTAAAAAGTCGTCACTGACGGCGCCCTTTAGTGATGACTTTTTGGGTCGTCACTGAAACTCGGGCATTTGTGACGACTAAAAAGTCGTCACTAAAGGCGCCCTTTAGTGATGACTTTTTGGGTTGTCACTGAACCTCGGGCTTTTGTGACGATCAAAGGTCGTCACTGAAGTGGCCCTTTAGTGACGAATTTTTAGGTCGTCACTGAAACTCAGGCTTTTATGATGACCAAAAGTCGTCACTGAAAGCTAACCTACAGTAACGACTAAAAAGTCATCACTGAAGGCGTCATTTAGCGATGACTTTTTGGGTCGTCACTGAAACTTGGGCTTTTGTGATGACCAAAAGTCGTCACTGAAAGCTCACCTACAGTGATGACTAAAAAGTCATCACTGAAGGTGCCCTTTAGTGACGACTTTTTAGGTCGTCACTGAAACTCGGGCTTTTGGGACGACCAAAAGTCGTCACTGAAAGCTAACCTACAGTGACGACTAAAAAGTCGTCACTGAAGGCACTATTTAGTGATGACTTTTTGGTTCAGTGACGACTTTTTGGGTCGTCACTGAAACTCGAGCTTTGGTGACGACCAAAAGTCATCACTGAAAGTTCACCTACAGTGACGACCAAAAAGTCATCACTGAATGTGCCCTTTAGTGACGACTTTTTGGGTCGTCACTGAAACTCAGGCTTTTGTGACGACCAAAAGTCGTCACTAAAAGCTAACCTACAATGACGACCAAAATGTCGTCACTGAAGGTGCCCTTTAGTGACGACTTTTTGGGTCGTCACTAAAACTCGGGTTTTTGTGATGACCAAAAGTCGTCACTGAATGCTCAGCTTCAATGACGACTAAAAAGTCGTAACTAAAGGTACCCTTTAGTGACGACTTTTTGGGTCGTCACTGAAACTTGGGCTTTTGTGACAACCAAAGGTTGTCATTGAAAGATAACCTGCAGTGACGACCAAAAAGTCATCACTGAAGGCACCTTTTAGTAACGACTTTTTGGGTCGTCACTGAAACTTGGGCTTTTGTGACGATCAAAAGTCGTCACTGAAAGCTAACCTATAGTGACGACTAAAAAGTCATCACTGAAGGCGTCCTTTAGTGACGAATTTTTCGATCGTCACTGAAACTTGGGCTTTTGTGACGACTTTTAGTCGTCACTGAAAGCTATCTTTAGTGACGACGAAAAAGTCGTTATTGAAGGGTACCTACTGTGATGACTTTTTCGTTGTCACTGAAAGTCATTATTGAATGTATACCTATAGTGACGATTAAAAAATGTCGTCACTGAGAGGTGACCTATTGTAACGACTTTTTGTGTCATCACTGAAACCTGCCCCTTTCAGTGACGACCTAAAAAGTCGTCTCTGTAGGCCAACCTTCAGTGACAACTTTTTAGTCGTCGCTCAAAAGTCGTCACAAAAAGTTAAATTTCTTGTTGTGATTTTATTTAGAAAGTTTTTTTACACTTTAGTTTTTTATGAATAACTAATGTCTTTTTTTTTTCACTAAAAATATTGATTTTATCATAAACTGAAGTTTTTCTCAACAACTAAAAATGTTAGTTTTAATATAAAAAAAATGATGTCACAACTAAAGGCGCCATTTAAAAAAAAAAATCAATGTCATTAGTTGATAAAAAGATGTCTTTTTCATTGAGAAAAAAAAAACTTGATGTTAGTTACATTTTTTATAGAAATTTGTTCCCAGCTAAATATATATTTACAAAAATTTACTGTTATTTACATTTTTACAAAAATAGCCGTGGAACCAAAATATACAATTAACTAACACAATATAAATTTCAATAACTTCCAATATTTTATTGTATCAACCAAAAATTCAAAACCTTACAAAATTAAATTAAAATAAAAACATGTTATTTTAACATATCTATATATAATAATCATTTTACTTACTTTTAACTAAATTTCCTTCATTGTACTTTGTCTTTACTTAAACCTTCTTTTGAAATGCAATTTATAACATTGATGAAAGTTTCAAGTAAAAGATATTTCAGATGTTGCTGTACATGTCCATGCATATAAGTTCAAACTGCATTTTTGTTTATATAATTTAGATAAGAATAAAAACATATATAATAAACACATAATATGCCTAGTATAGACATCTAAACTAAAATTTATATAGTTACTTACATATACAATAAATACAATTAATTATTTGAAAGAAACTTCAAGTGTTGTCGTGTCCTATAATGTAATTTCTAACATTAATAAGAGTTTTAGGTAAAAAATTTAAAGTGCTACTATATTCATCTATATAAGTCCAAACTACATTTTTATATATACAATTTATGAGAGTCAATTTACTTAAAAAATAGAGTTTTATTTTTTATGAAATTAACAAAATGATATATATATATATATATTTCATAGAAGCAAACCATTTAAAAGGTTATACAGATTGTATATTATTACTAGATGACTAAGTTCTTTCCTTCATGAGATAGTTGTTGCTCCACTAAAATCAAATAATTTTATTATCAAGTCATCTTAATTTCTGTAAATACCTAATCAAATATAAGTATTTAAACTAAAAATTATATTGTTAGATGTCTCTAAACAATAAACACATGATATATCAAATATAAGCATTTAAACTTAAAATTATATAATTGTCAATAAATACAATCAATTACCTTCAATATTTTCTAATTTTTTTCTAAAAGGATCTTCAACCTATATCCTTTTACCATGATTAGCTTACACATAGAACTTCTCCAAATTTCCTTCATCATTTACCATAGGTAATCCTGAAGAGAAATGTGAAGTCTCTTTAATATTATTACTTATCTCTTCTTCATTTCTATCACTAGCAATCTATCTTTTCCTATGAAGAACCACAAACCATTTCTCATCAATTGGGTTTGCTATATAAAAAAACCTATTTTGCTTCGAAAGTTATTATGAACAATTCTCCCTTGCCGCCCTCCCTATTAAGAACTATCAATGTGAGCTCTAACTTATTGACTCGAATGCCATTGTTATTCTCAACGTATTTATAACGAAACATAAATACCTTAAATTTGGTGTAATCAAGCTCTCATATATCTTTAATGACCTCGTAATATGATATATTTATGTATACAGGATTTTAATCTTCAGAATTAAAAACATGCATTGACTGAGCTACTAAAGTAATCTCATTATTTTACTTAGTATTCTTGTCATCCTGTCTCTTTGTATAGAAAAAATATCCATTAATGTCATATCCATGGTAAGACCTTTATATGAGGCTTATGAGCTAACCATCTTATAGTTCAAAAACATCATTTGGTGTTTATGTTAATAGAAAACAAACTTAATTTTAAAACCAAGTGATAAAGGAGTGGTTGTATATAGCTTGTACCCACTGTTCATTTTTTCCACGATTTTGCTTTCTTGTAAAGGTCATGTGCTAATATAAGTAAAGCCCCATTTCTTCACTATTATGCAGGACGTAAAGGTATGCTTATAACTATATTTCACAAATGATGCTTACCACTTAGGGCCTCAGTATACCCTTACTTGCAATTCTTCCTTTATGATGAGACTTGGGAACTTCAATAGCTACTGCATTTGATAAATATTTATAGCAAAAGTCAGCAACCTTTTTTAGCTATGTAGCCTTCAACAATATATCCTTTAGGTTGATGTTAATTCCTCACATACCCTTTTAGGATTTTCATATATCACTCAAATAGGTACATTCACCTCAAATAAACAGGTTCATAGAGTTTTGTCTCTCTCACCAAATGAACAACTAGATGCATTATGATGTCAAAAAAGAAAGGTGAAAAATAAATCTCAAGTTGAGATAGCCTAATAATAACTTCCCGTTGCAAGTCATCCAATTTGTCTAAGTCAATAACTTTGTTACATATTGCATTGAAGAAAAAAACAAAGTCTTGTAACAGTGTGTTTTACATGTTTAGATAATATCGATCAGATAGTCATTAATAATGGTTATAGCATCAAAACATGACAATCATGAGACTTCAAACTAACTAATTTTAAATCTTTCATTGTAACAAGGTTTACGATATTTGAAAAATATCTCTACAGCACCTTAATATCATGTAAGTACTCATAGAGACCTATTTTCTCCTTCCTAGACATAGTATGACAAACTAGAGGCAAATATGTATGCTGATCCTTCTTCTTTGGTACTAATATCTTTCGTATTGTAATTTCAACCAAGTCTAATCTGGGTTTAACTCTATTTTTAATTTTACTTGATATGTTTAAAAACATTTCAATGAAATTAATTTCTTTCGTATTGTAATTTCAACCAAGTTTAATTTGGGTTTAACTCTATCTTTAATTTTACTTGATATGTTTACAAACATTTCAATGAAATTATCATAAATATTTTTCTTCACAAACATCACATCAAGAATACGTCTCACAAATAAGATTTAAAAATGAATATTAATTATATTTTTATTTGTCATTAGTTTCCTTGTTAAGCTTGAAAAGAAATAATCAAATGACACCAAATGTTAAGTCCTCAATTTCTCTAACAAAATGAGTGAGAGAGTGTATTGGACATTGTAGATTTATCATTTCTCTTTATGTAGTCCTGTGGTGCGGTGATGCAGGTGAGTATTTAGTTCAAAATTAATGGCTAGAAGATCTTGTATTCACAATTTTAATTTTATTTGAATTTTGTTTTGAGCAATATTCTTAGTGGATTATATAATTAGTAATTAGTATTGTAAATTCTTATAAATATTAATAGCATATTTTATTCTTAATTGAAGAAGATATTCTACCATTCAACTTTTAAACATGGAAGAAATGATGGTATTAAGACTTTATTTATTTTGCAAGTCTTTCTTATATGTATGAAAGCGAAGAAATTTGATATTATTTATATATTTTACGATGAATAAAATAATACATGATGATATAATAATATGAGAAAATAATTTCCACTTTAATAAAATGAACATCATTTTTCTTCATCCTTTCCACATACAACATATTAAATAAATAAAATATTTTTTTATAATATTAAATTTTTTAATTATAATTATAAATAAATAAATAAAAATTTCATAAAATATCTATTTGGACAAAACAAACAAAAACTATGGGAGGCTTGCTTTCATGATTCACTTGAAAACAAGTCAAGGAAGCCATAATCGTCAATTAACATTTAAAAAACATTTTTTTATTCACAAAAAGACTTGAGAGAAACTGTCGAAAGTACAATATTGACCATTTTCTACAGTGATGTGGTCCTCGTCCTTCATTAATTATTCTCATTGCCTTGGATCCATTTTTGGGATTACAGAAAAGAGGAATCATTCACTGAACACTGACGTAACAATTCACAACTTCCTCTTACGGTCACTCAAATGGCGGGAAGTTCTCCCAAAAGAAATATACACAAATTTAAAAGAGATGTACGATGTTGTTTGTTTATTCTTTTATTTGAAGGCCAAGATGTTACTTGATATTTAGGGGCGTTTGTGAAGTTATTTTTTTATTTTTTTATTCTATAAAAATAAAAAAATCTATTTGACAATATGTTTTTAAAAATTATTTTTTAAAAATATAATTGAAAAAATAATTTTCAAGAAACATCAAAATAACAGTCTTCTCTTATTTTTTTTATAGAACTGTTTTTAGATTTTTTTTCAAAAATAAGAAAAATACATATTTTCATTAATGATAAAGTTATAAATAATAATAAATATATTTTTTTCATCTTCAAAAATAGAGAAAATACTTATTTTTAAAATTTACATCCAAATAAATTTTTTATTATTTTGTTCTAAAAAAATAGTTTTTAAAATTTATTTTTAAAAAATAATAAAATAAAAACACCTGAAAATACTTCCAAACCGGCCCTTAGAGATTATAATTTGTCTTTTAATTATTTCTGATAATAATACAAAAAAACTTTCTCTTTATTAAGCAACACATAGCCAAATATACCAAATATCTGTCGGAAATAAGAAAAATAAAAATAATGAGGAGAATATAGAATAATATACAAAACATCTATTGGGAATATGAAAAATGACAACAATGATGAGAATAAAGAATAATTAAGATTGGTCTGATTAATAACTTCTTTCATTCTAATTTTGAAGAAACTTATTTTAGTTTGTGAATTTTAACAATAAATTAGGTTAAAAAGGTCTCGAAATGCTATTTCAAATAGATAGATAAATCTTATTGGACTATTAGTAGATTTCATTAGTTGTTAAGTAATTATATTAACGATTAATTGATAGCTAATTTGACCAACATTATTTATTTGTATAAAGATATTTGATAAAATTAATTGTTTACTATTAACTGTTCATATATAAAATAACATATAAAAATATAGACATGTTTTATTATTTGAGTATTCTTTTACATTAATAATATTTTAAATTTTAATAAATTTTTTATCAAAATAAATTTTCTCCTAAAAATATATTATTATAATTTATTATGTATTAAATTTTTTTCTTTTCAGAAATAAATAGTTATCAAAGGTAAGGTTATCAAAAATTTAATTGATCACTAGTAATTGTGTCTTTTTGCACATTAAATGTAAATCAACTAATTGAAAATGTTGGATTCCTAATTTTTTAAAATTAGCTTTTTAAAGACCAATTCACTGTCTCAAACAATTATTTATCAAATATTAAAATAACAAATTAATTTATTCAAATACTTAAAATCTCTCAAATAAATTAAAGTTGATAAAAAAAACTATTTATTAAACAGTCTCATAACATGTTTTTCTCCCCTTGTGCCACTTGCTTTTAATACCAAGAATTAATTGCTTTCCTACACACTTGAAACAAAAATTATGCATAGATGACTTCCAAACTTTATAAAAAAATTTTAGTTTTGTGTAATTATGGTTGATAAAATTGTAACTTTGTGTTTAATTATTACATATAAAATTTGAATAGAATTATAATGTTTTTTATCTATCAACAACAATATGGAGTAAAGTCATGCATGAATTGTTAAAATAATCTCTATGCCAAAGCGTATGGCGCTGACAATCGAATCAAATTAATCTCTAAGTATGTTGGTAAAACTATACATCAATAATTCATATCAGCTAAAAGTATATCATGCTGACAAACATATCATTTCAAGCTCTCATGGTATTGATAAATCACACATTTATCATAATGCAGAAAGGTATCAAGACTAGCTAGCAGGCGACTTTTCCACAAAAAAAAAAAAAAAAAGGCCCCTTTGTGAGAAGATTGAGTGACAGCCATCCTCACCCTTCATTTATATCAAGGTTTGGATTTATGAGCAGTTCCTAAGGTTTGATGTTGGTTCAATAGCTATCAATTGAAAAGTGCAACTTTGACATATGTCAGAGTTGATTTTGGAAGACGGAAAAGCCTAACTCCACTAACTCTCGAAAATTTCTAATAGACATGGTTGGGTAGGATTGCTGGCCTTTTCCTCGTTAGACCTTTTGTATGAACTAAGTGAAGGACACACAAATAAATAATTCACATGTTTGGCAGTGAATAGACATAAATCATACATGTTTAAGACCTTCACTTATATTAAACAACAATAATCCTCATGATACTTAGAGTCTAACCTTATGTCTTGCCCTGAGTCCAACGCACAACCTAGACATTATAGCCTGACCTATCTTGTCACCTTATCCCTTTTTAGCTTACTCATCATGCCCTAAATTAAACACGTGACTTAAAGCCTAAAACAACTCAAAAGTAGTAATCCTACCGTAACATACACACCATAACCGTCATGCACTAGCCATCCTAAAAGTTGTCCTATGTCACTTCACCTTTACTCTAGTGTAAACGACACTTAACCTCCATCTTCTTGTATAAATATCTTATCTTTCCCATCCATAAAAATGATTTAAGCTCACTTACTATCATGTCACTCTTTCTCTTTTGAATAACTCAAAATCCATAAACATTAAAAACCTCCATCACCACTTTTAAGTTGTACCTATATCTCGTCACAAACACATAATTATACTTATATTATTTAATATGTTGAAATAGATCATGATGTTTCTAAACTAAAAGAGGAATTTGAATTTGAAAGGTTACAATTATATATATATATATATAATATATGCAAATAAAAAATGTAACATTCTTGATGAATATTCATATTTGTTCATGAAATAAGTTATAAAAAATTGTGACTCTACATTCAAACCTCTTCATTTTTTATATGTATCAAAAGATTGTAAGTGATGATCTCCCAAAAAGAATTTCTTCAGCTCTTTGCACCAAAAATGCTATTATCTTTTATTCTTTTCTTTTAATTATCACATATACAGGGACAGACACAAGTTTCCCAGATAGGAGGGCTGAGTCTGTTCCAGTGGGATTGGGCCTATTTTTCAGAATGAAAAAATTTACAATTTGATTCCTAAATTTTTTACTTTATTTCATTATGACCTAATTTTAAAGAATCTTTTCAATTTAGTCTCTATCAAATTTTTAATTTAATCCTTCTGTTACATTTTTATTTTTTAAAATTCAATGGGGTCAATGGGGACTTCAGCCTCCACTCGTCCCCACGTAGGTCCGCCAGTGCATATATACAAGCCTACATAAAATCCAATTGAGGGAAACCACATTATTTGCTAACTTAGGATTTTATGTGGCTAGTTGAATCCTCAAGGAGAATTGTTAGAAATCTATCAGCATTCATATCATGAGTAAGGGGAAATATCTCCTTTAAATTATTGAAATTCTTAAGTCTTCATGTCATACTAATTTAATATTT
>JANHAO010030995.1:0-10027 GCA_026873985.1 Saraca asoca
CAAATGATCTTTGGGTTTGACCTGGGTTTTCCATATACTACAAGTAGTTAGGTAACTCAGTTTTATAAATTTCTAATTTGATCGGCTGTGACAAACCGTAATCAAATATCCATCAAGTACTTTGGCATTCTTCAATCTATAGAGAAATACATCTTTTTAGGTATTTGTCATTGCAAAAAGTGTCGGAGGGTACTTCCTATTCTCACCAAGCCATAAATTTTCCCTTACATTCAATGCTTGCAGGTCTTTACAAGCATTATGATGGTTCTTCATCTTCCCTTGTTCATTGAGTAAAGTATAAATCACATTATCACACACATTTTTTTCAATGTGTATAATATCAAGATTGTGACGTAACAAATTAAATTCCTAATATGGAAATTGAAAAAAATATACTTTTCTTCTTCCATTATTGTGTCTCACTTTCATCTGCTAATGTATCTCAAGATCTTTTTCTTACTTATTTCATCTTGGGCACCTTTCCAAAGATGACATCAATATAGAACTAGACAATGTTTTTTGTGGTGCTCTCAACTTTGAGTTTCCATTGAATCAAGACTTGTTAGACCTAACCTATGAGATGCTTCCAGAAAGTGATGATGACACATGAAGCATCATTTCTTACTATAGGGAAGATGTTGAAGCTCAAAGTTGAAGTTACAAACTGGGCATGCCCGGCTAGTGTGAGTGTTCCACCCAGACAAGTTTCCAAGTCCAGGAAAGTCACTAATTGTCCATATTAGAGCTGCACACATTTTGAACTTTTTATTTGTTGGTGCATCATATGTTTCCATACCACCATTCCATAACTCTTGCAATTCTTAGACAAGAGGTTGGAGGTAGACATCTATGTCATTCCCAGGCATTCACTTTCTCAGAATAATCATTGAGAGGATGAAAGAGGCCTACTTCATACACATCCAAGGAGGTAAGTTATAGGGGATTAAAATAAGCACCCATATGCTATAGCTGGTGCTTAAATTCCTAAAACAATTGAAACCACCATTGGCAAGGCCAAGTCGTACATTCCGTGGATCTGAAGAAAATTTTAGGTTTGATGAATCAAACCTCTTCCATGCTTCTGAATCCCTTTCATCAAACCTCTTCCATGCTTCTGAATCCCTTGGATCTTTCATCAAATAGTCATTATTACTCCCCACAACATGCCATTTCATGTGCTATGTAGTGTTAGATGATATGAATAATCTTTACAAACGTGGCTTGAGTGGAAAGTAACATAATAATTTTGCAGGAGTTTTCTTCCCTTTTTTCCTACTCTCAGGTGCAGCCCTTCCATTGTTGCTACCCTTTAGTTTCCATCTAGAGGTATGACATCTCTTGCACTCTTGTTTATCTGCATCCTCTCCCTAATAAAGCATGCAATCATTTGGACATGCATGCATCTTTATGTAGTTGAGTCTGAGCTTGTTAATGATTTTTTGAGCCTTATAGAAAGATTCAGGATCTTTGCATAAGCAAATGCAACATATAGCAACTCGAATATCATGGACATTGCTTTATTGGTAATCCCACACAAGCACTTGATGTGATAGAACTTGATAATAAAAGAGAGCTTTGAATACTTGGAATGCCCTTCATATAATTCATAATTTCCATCTCTAACTAACTCAAGAAATTCCCTAATTTGCTCACTTTGACCCACATTTACATTGAATTCCTCATCTTTAGCAATTGGTTCTGATAGTGCTTTAGGTTCATGCAAGTTATGTCTAGAAATCCTAAAAGCATCATTTATCATTCGTTGAATTGAATTCTCATGAGACTTTGATATAGATGGTTGATTGCCATGATGCTCACAAGTTAAAATGCCTATAACACTTGATTTCCCATGCTAAATCCATTTTATGTATCTGGCTAGAAATTGTTTTAGTATCAAGTGTTCATATACTTCATTTCTAATCATCCATTGCCTAAATTTACAATTAGGACATAGACATTTTATTTTCCCTTCAATAGATCGATTTGAAAATGTAAAATTGAAAAAATCCTCTAAACTATTAGCATATTCAGCCATGTTCCTCGACAAAGTAATCCAAGATTTGTCCATGACCATGGCTAGTACATTACCTAGCCAAGAATTGAAATTATAGAAGGTTTATATATTTTTTGTTTTGGAGTCATGAACAAACAAATAATAAATATAGTGCAAAAAAAGAAATTAAAATTAATAAACTGTAGAAAAAAAAGAAATTGAAATTAAATAATGACATTTTCTTTGTAAGTCATGCCATCTGTGCTTATAGCCCTTATTGAAGGTTAAGATTTCTCTTCAGCATCAAGTCTTTAAAGCATGCTCAATTGTAGTCTAGTTTTTAATTCTTTCTAAATGACCCATGTAGTATGTATGGTATCCTAGTTATCAAGGACAATAAAAATTAAGAACTGAATGCTTTTAATAGACTTACTTTGATTCCAAATAAGGTGCTGTTGATTTGCTTTTTTTTTTTTTAATTCTGATTAAATTATTGTTAAGCTATGATTGTGGTTAAATGTCATTGAAGCAAACTTGCTATGCAAATATGCTGGATTTGGCTATTCAACATATCAAAGGCCTTCAAAGTCAAGTTTAGGTGTGCAATATGTTATTCTTGACAATTAAAATTTCCATAAGTTAATCAGCCCATAGCAAATCATGCATTTATTAAAACTTCCCATCATTCTATTTGGTCTTATTCTAGTTGTGATTTAGTCTGCACTGGAATGGTAGACAAGCATTTCACATCTACGAGAATAAAATATTGAGAAGCAAACCTTGAAAAAAGTAGGAAAACTTGTATCCAGAGTCAGTTAAGTTTAGCAAATCACTTAATATAGAGAAATTGATCATGAAGAATTTGGGGTCCTAACATTGTATAGAGAAAAGAAATGAAAATGTTATTCTAACCATTGTCAATCATTGATGACAGGCTTTAGTGAAAATCAAAATAGAAGACAGGTACAAAAAGGATGGAGCTAGTAGGTCCTTATCCTCACTGGAAAGAGAACAAGCTCGAAATCCTAAAACTTTCAAGAAGTCCTGATATCAAACATGATCACTACAATAAGAACATTGAAACTTGTCATCAACTCCACTAAATATTATTGAGGTATCATAGTATAACTTGTAACAGCCAAGTGGCCACAATAAAGAAACCAACATATCCATGGAACCTTCACTAAAATGCCATCAAACCATCATAGATGAATATAGGAAACAAAAAACAACCATAAGGGAATGCTGTAAAGGGAGGTCATAAGAATAACTGGCATGTTGCACAAAAACTAAGAGTCAAATGAGCATACTCCAATATCTTTCTTCAACATGTATGAATGCAATAATGTATAATTGCAAATTATCTATATTTTGATAGTCAATAACCACATAACATCACTCATATAGATAGGGAAATTCATATAAATATGTTGTTTACTCTAAAGAGTTCTATTATTTTTACTTTTATTTTTTTTTAAAGTAAGAATTTCAAGTCACTACTTTCAGTATATCTACAATTTCTTGATAGATTTGTTACTTGTCATAATGAGAAAATGGGGGATTTAGGAGTAGGAGACCTAGATGATAACAGCAGGCAACAAGATTGCAACTTAACTCTCTATGGGTCATGCTTAATGAGTGGCACTTGCTACGACTTTAGCTAATTCTCTTGAGGCATATTATTTAACCTTAATCATTTTCATCTCCTTTTCCTTTGTCTCATCTTCTGTATATGTATTAAGGTTTTGCTGCTGGATAAGCCAATGAGTGCATTGGATCCAATATCGACAGAAAACATAGAGGATGCATTGGTCAAGATGAGCAAGAATCGGGGTATGACACTGATCATAGTGTCTCATAGCAGTAAGCAAGTTTAGAGAATAGCTAACATAGTTTGCCTGCTTTGTTAATGGTGAAATTGTTCAAGTCTTAAGGCCCAATGAACTCTCTAAAGCTAGCCATCCTATGGCTCAAAAGTTTATTCAACTTAGTTCTTAAGACTTTACTTTGTTCATGGTGACTCAAGTTTCGTTCTAATATGGACAACAAACATGTGTTGAACAAAATATCTTTTGTACTAGTTAAGATTACTCTTGAAATGCAATGTATAAGACAAACTCAACTCTTATGTAGAACTCTTTTGTCTTTCCTATTGATTTATAATTCCAACCTGCATAATGGCTTAATATTTTTTTGCAATTTGACTTTAAAAAATAATTACCATCAAGTTAGTTGACTTATCTGAAGTAAATACATTGAAAATGATTAATAGACTTTTCGCATTATGCATGAAGCAGCAAAAGTAGACTCTAGTAACAATCACTGAAACTGATTAATGACGGTTGTATACAAAAATTAGCCTCGCAAGGACGAGTCCTCAAGCACAACGAGGACTAAGTCCCACCCTACAGAAAGCAGTGATAGAGTAAACCCGAGCGCCAAGCCTTGCCTCGCTCATCGTAACACAACAACACTGTGAGGAGGTTTGGATACATCTCATGAGACAACCTCCCCCACAAGGGACGGACCAGTGAGGAAATTATAAGACCAGGTCGTTAAGTGACCAGTCACTCCACTCAAGCTCACCTTCTCGCTACTGCGACATCCAGCTCACTACAACAGGACCTGCAACACCTCCAGGCTAGACTCTTCTGCTCAGGACATTAAGTAGCAAACATAAGTCTATAGCCAGCCTAAAGGGGCCGCCCAGTAGCCTACTTCCTGCAATAGCCAGATTATAGCCCTCTTTTCTGTCTTGTCTCATTTATTATTTGATGTAACACAACTGTAGCTTGTAATTAATACATGCAACCCCTCCTTCCTCTATAAATAGGATGATATTGTTAGAAGGAAAGGAGAGGACAATTCCGTAAACAGAAACCCTACAAAACACTTCATATTAATAAAATCTACGCTGTGGACATAGGGTCTGGTACTGCCCAGATTTGGCCGAACCACGTTAAATGTGTTGTCCCCTTTTCCTTCATCTTCTTCCTCTTGGTCCTTTCTCTTCCACACTTGAAAGGCAGTATTGGATCCCAGAACTCCTCCTCGTTAGCCGAAGTTTGAGTCTTCCATACTGACCGAATTTCACCATCAACATCTTTTGGCACCATCTATGGGGATCCATCTGCTTTCTGAACTTTTTACTATAACCTAATCATGGCCATAGGAAGAACAACTCAGAGCTCCACAACTCCAGCTTCTCGATAGCATACTGCTATGCCTAAAACTAAAGAGGCATAAATGCCCAACCAGTCCTGATCGGCACTCGAAAACATGGTCAGAGAGTTGGCTGAGACTGTCAAGGTGCTTGCTCAAGCATAAGCACAAAATGCTTAAAGGCAAGAAGAAGTCGCACAACTCCTGCAGCTTCGTGAGGAAGCCCAGAGAGAAGCCCATGACAATCATGATAGCCAATGACCGGGGGGCTTGCAGTGATCAGAAGGCTCGATTCCTCAGCTTGAAGATCAGTGTCTAGCAATGGAAGAGGTTTTTGAGAGGCTGAAACAGCTGGAGCAGCGTCCCCAACCTCAAAGCAATCAACCTCGCTGTGAGGAAACCTCACCATTTTCCATAGAGATTGAGAAGTAACCTCTCCCATAGAAACTTAAAGTGCTCGTTATCCCGCTGTACGATGGGAATAACGATCCCAACGATCATCTGGATGTATTCAATACTTAAATGGACCTCCAGACTATCGACCCCCTGGTAAAGTGTTGTGTCTTCCCCACCACGCTAAGGGCGATACCTTGTACGTGGTTTAGGCGCCTCCCTCCGCGTAGCATTGATAGCTGGGAGGAATGTCAAAGGAAGTTTGTCGACCAATATTGGGCGCTGAAGAAGTAACTCACGCCTCCTTGCCACCTCACTATGATTTTCCAACGTAGGGATGAGTCACTCAGGGACTATTTGGCCCAGTTCAGGCATGAGGCCAACTCTATGGAAAATCCTTTGGAGGAAAGTGTTCTGACAGCCATCTCGGCTGGACTTCGTAAAAACGGCAACTTGTACAGGAGCCTCTACAAGTCCCCCACTCGAGATCTTGCTAAATTTTATGATCGGGGGATTAAGCAAATAAGATGGGAAGAAACCTTCGGAACGGAGGAACCCAAGCATAAAACGGGCCATAGTGGTCCCACTGCAAGCAAAAAGAGGAGCAGCGAGAGTCATGACAACCCCACTCCTCATCTCACTAAGAAAGCAAAACCTCAACGACCTGGAGGCTGCTTCAAAAGCTATAGTATCCTGTTAGACACGTAGGACAAAATTTTCACCGCAGAAAGGCATAACGAGGATTTTGGAAGGCCTAGGCCAATAAAGACACCTATCAAGTCTAGGGACCAGAGCAGATTTTATGCCTACCACAACGAGGCTGGACACACCACCTCAGAATGCAATGCTCTGAAGAATGCCATTGAAGGCCTCATTAGAAGGGGCCGACTATAAGATTATGTACCAGGGCCATCTGGGCAATATGCTCAGCAGGCTCAGCGAGTTATCACCCAAGAGCCTAAGCCCTCCAATCGAACCATATTTTGATCCTACAATGCCTAATTGTACTAGTCATCATATGCTAAATGAATGAAGAATGCCGATTGGCTAAACGATATCTAGATGAAGGAGTTTCCACTTGACTATTGTAACTCGCTACAGCAAATGATTTTCACCTTGCTACAGCGTAACCTCTACAAACAAACAAACTCGCTACAACGAATGGTTTTCACCTCGCTACAGCGTAACCTCTACAAACAAACAAATAAACTCACTACAGTGAATGGTTTTCACCTCGCTATAGCGTAACCTCTACAAACAAACAAACTCGTTACAACAAATGGTTTTCACCTTGCTACAACATAACAGTGAATGGTTTTCACCTCGCTACAGCATAAGCTCTACAAACAAACAAACAAACTCACTACAACGAATGATTTTCACCTCGCTACAGTGTAACCTCTACAAACAAACAAACATACCCGCCACAGCGAATGGTTTTCACATCACTACAGAAAAACATACTCACCACAGCGAATGGTTTTTACCTCGCTACAACAAAACATACTCGCCACAGGCGAATGGTTTTCACCTTACTACGACAAAACATACCCGCTACAGTGAACAATTTTCACCTCACTACAACACATCCTCTACAAACATGATTGTCCCAAGCAAATGGTGTTCACCTTGCCACAACAAAAAATCAATGAACAGTTTTTACCTCGCCATTGTTGAAATAAAATTATCATGATTACCCACAGCTCTCATGTGGACGAGTTTCTCGCAGCTCTTATGCGTATGAGTTTCTCGCAGCTTTCACATGAGTAAGTTCCCATAATTTTTATATGGACATATTCTCTACAAATGAGATGTCTCAAGCATGGCTCACCTATAATCTCTCTCTCGCATTAAGACGAGTAGTTAGAAAAAATGTTGGAAGTATATCCAATTGGCTGAAAGAAGAAATTCTCATTAAGTTATCATGAGTTTACATACAACAATGCGTGAAGCATTCATTACAGTTTTCGAAAGAAGAAGAACTCATCCCCCGTAAAGACCTCAACAAGCGAGGTGACGGTATATCAGAGGAAAAAGATTGAAAGCTAACAATTCCTGCAAAAAGTAGTCAAAAAGTTGACTACCAGTCGTCGGGCTAGTAGAAGAGCAGTAGCCCCAGAGTTCTTCCTGCATATTCCTCTGGCACGTCCTCCTGAGCCACACATAGCAATTCTAAAAGTCATAAAAGTTGGCTGGCTAGGTAGCAGCACCACAAGCAACGGCCGAAGGAGGTGGCCAGAAGACATTGTGAGAAGCTCGTAGGAGCCCGCTAGGCAGATCCTGCACCGGAGCCATGTGCAACAGGCTATCCATGTCTCCCGCCACCCTGCAACAAGCTATCCACATCTCATCAAACTTCACCGGAAGCCAAGACACCAAAGCACCAAGGGCTCTTTAGTCTCCTCCATTAAGTTCTTCTGGGATGAAAGAAAGAACGCCCCAAGCTATAAATAGACTCGCTCGGCCCTTTGAAGGATCCAGAGAAAATCTAATCTGATCTTCATCCAACAGTCTGAAATGAGTGGCAATGCCACGCTAACGACCAAAAATGGCAAACAGGGAAAAGCATGGCCTAAAGCAGAATGGAAAGACATCTGACATGACATCCCAGTCAACGAAGGACACTAACTGAAGATATGAATCGAGCCTCAGAAACATGTAACTCCTAGTCCGCAAAGCAAATCGAGAGTTACGGGGCTTATGTGGTATACAAAAATTAGCCTCACAAGGATAAGTCCTCAAGCACAATGAGGACTAAGTCCCATGCTATAGAAAGCAACGACAAAGTAAACCCGAGTGCCAAGCCCTGCCTCGCTCGTCGCAACACAATGACGCTGCGAGGAGGTTCCGATACATCTCGCGAGACAACCTCCCCCATAAGGGATGGACCAGGGAGGAAATTATAAGACCAAGTCGTCAAGTGACCAGTCACTTCGCTCAAGCTTGCCTTCTCGCTACAGCGACATCTAGCTCACTACAGCAAGACCCACGACACCTCCAGGCCAGACTCTTCTGCTTAGGACATTAAGCAGCAAACACAAGTCTACAGCCAGCCTAAGGGGGTCCCCAGTAACCTACTTCCTGCAATAGCCGGATTGTAGCCCTCTTTTCTATCTTGTCTCATTTATTATTTGATGTAACACAACTGTAACTTATAATTAATACTTGCAACCCCTTCTTCCTCTATAAATAGGATGATATTGTTAGAAGGAAAGGAGACGACAATTCTGTAAGTAGAAACCCTGCAAAACACTTCATATTAATAAAATCTCTGCCATGGACGTAGGGTTCGATACTGCCCAAATTTGGCTGAATCACGTTAAATGTGTTGTCCCCTTTTCCTTCATCTTCTTCCCCTCTGTCCTTTCTCTTCCACACTTCAAAGGCAGTATTGGATCCCAGAACTCCTCCCTATTGGCCGAAGTTTGAGTCTCCCGTACCGATCAAATTTCACCGTCAACAATGGCAAATGTTGAAATCATGATGACCAAATACTTTACTAAGCATACAAGAAGAGCACCAAATAGGGCTTTCCCATTAAAATTGCAGATGCAATGTTTAAGAATAATTGAAGTGGGCAAATAAAACTGAAAGCAAAACCATATTCATTTTTGAGGTAGATGAAGAATTTCTTGTATTGAAAAAATGGGCATATATGCCACATTTTAAAGTAGGTTTGATAAGTATATTTGTGATCACATCTACAGTTTCTTGATGTTGTTAAGCAACTAAATGCCATGGGTACCTAAATGGTTCTTTTTGTAATTTAGTAATATTTTCATTAAATTAATGCAAATGCAAATATTATGGTGATAGTATTATTAGTACTTTAGTATTATTTTTAGTTGGAATAGTAAGTCTTTTTTATTTTATTTTGTAATCTTTTAACATATTAATATCCTCACATTAGTCCACTACCATTCATTTATTATCAACAGCTGGATGAGGATATCCTATAGACATGAGTAATTATTTTACCAATGAGAAATGATTGTCTTTTGTATATTTGAGGAATCATTCATATGCTAGCTACATTATCTACCCACTTGTATGCAAGAATCCATAGCGAATTCAAACGATTATTGGTGTGAGGTACTTTATTATTATTTTTTCGCTAATTCCTAATGCTATAGAGATTCTTTCTTTTTCTATATCAAGCAAACAAGTAAATAGTCTGGTATAACAGAATACAAATAGGTTGTCACAAGCCAAAAAAAAGTTTGTTGAGCTAAACCAACCTGAACAGAGATAGTATAAATTGCAAAAATAGGAAAACTCTTCTATATAAATGCAACATAGACAGGGAAAGAAGGAATTGCATAGAATGAAAGGCTTTCATTTAGGGCCTCAGAGTGAGAAAAAAGCAACATTTCTCTGTTATAGATTGTACTGCCTTCTTCTTCTTGCTTGAAATTAATGGCTTCTGCTGATTTAAATGAGCAAGA
Source organism: Saraca asoca (assembly GCA_026873985.1). Taxonomy (NCBI): domain Eukaryota; kingdom Viridiplantae; phylum Streptophyta; class Magnoliopsida; order Fabales; family Fabaceae; genus Saraca; species Saraca asoca. Next base: position 9,994 of record JANHAO010030995.1, read on the forward strand.
TATTATTCTTTCAAGGTAATTCTTATTCTTCTAT
>JANHAO010030996.1:0-10022 GCA_026873985.1 Saraca asoca
CAAAGGTTGGTCTTCTTACACTCTTGTTTTGATGTTTGAACACTTACCTAGCTAGATCTTGGGTTGATTGTTCGGTTGCATGGAAGAAAAATTTTTAAAAATTTTAACCATTTTTCCCCTGAGGTGGTCGGACAATCTAACACTCTGAACATTGAAAAGTTTAATCAAATTCATTACATGTGTTTGTTCATGAACAATTTCATAACTAACCTTTTGATTAGTGGATCTACAAGCATACAATCCATGGCAATATATACAATGTTTGCACACCTTTTCTCCAATAAACTGATAATTAACATCAACACTTTTGTAAGGGTAGTACAACTATTATTTTAAGAGAATATCATTTTGACAGTGTTGTCGCAACACATGGTTAAGATTCTAGAAGTGCTTTGTCTAACTATAAATCTTTAACCTAACAGTCTTACAAGTAGCTTAACAACATGCGACATATTCTACCTCTATAATAGAGGTTATTGTTATTAACTACTCATTACTTGTTATGCAATAGCTCCTTATAACATCATAAAGAAATATCAATTGGATAACCAACATATCCAGAGTCTAAGTAGCCTAAAATCATGAAACCTCCCAATCTCTAATAGATCAGCACATAATCTACTTGTACCCCATGAGTACTAAATTACCCTTTTAGTAGCAATCTAATATCACTGACTAAGATCACTCAGGTATTTCCTTAGTACACCAATACCATACACTATATTACAATCTATACATACATGAGCACACATTCATCTATATATGAATAACACATATGGGACATTTTCTAATTATTACTTTCTTCATCATTTGAGGGCATTGGAACTTTGTAAACTTACCCTTTGAGCAGGTGATAAACTTTAAGAACAACTAAATAAGTTAAATCCTTTTAGGATACTATCTCTGAGATAGATCTAGAACATTTTGTGATTCATCATAATGAGATTTAATGCCACAAACTCAATATATGCATTTCCTATATCCATTACCTTAAAGTATTGTAACAATTTTTTGCATTGTCTCAGTCAACATGTTCATATCATTACCAGCAAAAAGAATGATTTTTGCATGTAGAATTGATATTACTAAACTACCCGTAATCAATCTCACATATACACATTCATCTACCTCATTCTACTTGAACTCAAGAGATGTTACCATCTTACTAAACATGGGATATTACTGTCTAGATATTTGCCTTAAACCATATGCATGGATTTCATAAACTTACACAACAAGGTGTTCACTATTCTTCTTTTGGAATTTGGGTGATTTACTTATATGATTTCTGACAAATTACCATTTTAAATGTATTTGACATAGCACTAAAATTTAGCTACCCATTTGCCTCATGCATTTCATGTTCCTTCTGGTATTCTTTTTGGTTTTGAAAAACTATTTACATCTAACAGGCTTACATCCAACAAGCAACTCTATAAGATCTCACAAATCATTCTGGTGCACTGAAGTCAATTTGTCCTTCATAATATTCATTCACTCTACACAATTCAAACAAAAAAGCTTTAAAAGAAAGTTTGTAGGACCAATGTCCTGATTGATATCAAACTCGTGATTCTATAAGTAATAAACTTCTTTAATTATTGCTTACAGGCCTTATGAGATATTCACATGGGGACTTCTAATAATTAGCACTTTTGGTTCCTTAACTTTCACCATTGGTTGAACTCGATCAACTTCTAGATCAATCTCATATGCTTTAACCAACGAGGGTGCTAGTGAAATAGTAATTTATTTCTTTCCAGCAGTGACATTAAGTAATCATTTGCCCCACTATTTGACTAGTTCACAAAAAAAATAGCACGAATTGAATTAATAACTTTAGTGGTATGGATCAAACATTAAAATCTACCACCTAGGACAGTAGCTATTATATACGATGAAGTAACTAGCAATAGTCACCAAATCAAACTTATTTGCTAAATGGATTATACAACTTCACTTTAGCTTTGCAACATGAAAATATCTTAGGCTAGACTTCTTACCAAATAATAACTCATAGGAATCTTAGGCATAAATTTACTAGGGGCTTGATTTTAGGCATACACAGCAATTTTAAGAACGTTGCCCCATGGAAAGTTAGGTAGAATTAAGTGCATTAACTTGCACCTTACCATATCCTTTAATGTATAGTTCTTTCTTTTCGCAATACTATTTTGCTCGAGTGTTCTTGTAAGTACACTAACTATGTGAAATTACTGGCCTGTAAGCCCTCTAGAATTTTCCACAGGGACTTTTAACACTTTTTAGACTTGGCTCCCACTAGACAATCAATCCTTGAAATTGGCACAATCCGACTCAATTCCAATGAAGTGGTTGTATAATAGTAATGCCAACAGTCTTTAAATCAAGATTTCTTTATAAATAGATTACATGATTTTACATCGACCCTTAACCCTCAAATGGAAAAAATGTCTTAAGCCGATCCTTAAATGAAATAATAGCTTGCACAAAGTCTCCTACGTAGTCGAGCAAGGAGTTTAATTCAAGAGTAACAATTTAAGCATCATAGCGGTTTTAAATGCATCACCTAAAAAAGGTATCATAGAGTCGAGTAGTTCAATCATGCATTTTATGACATTTATCATAGTGTGGTTCCTATTCATATTGCTTAGGTGTCCCGGATAGAACACATTTTCTAGGTTCACATTCTTGAGGATACTCAACTAACAAACCAAAATTCCTTTCAATTTTATAAAACTTACCACAACATTCACCACCTCAATTGTAACACTTTCATTCTTTTCACCTAAAACCCATATTGAGGTTTTGAGTGTCTTTTGGCATCCCAAAATTCAGACTTCTAGAGAAGTCTCATCCAACCAAGTCTCAAGTAGTCAAATATGACGTTTTTCATCTAACATGCCACTTGTGTCCATGCTGATTCAAAATAACTAATGACCTAAGCATAGTCTTTAAGGCTATTGCACCTATGTGCCTCACTATACATCTTATTCTCATATTCCTAGTCTAATCAACAATTTGTCGTCACTTGATTTTCTCTTGTTTCCTTGGCTGCATGTCTACAATTGGTGGCATGGAGGCTTTCCTAAGTCTAGACAAGTGAACATGTCACTACAAGAAGCCCAATCACATCACATTGAGGTTCGTGTTTTACATTTATTTTTTACCTATTTCATGTGCCTCTATGCCCTATAGGATCTGTAAATCCTCACAAAAAGACTCCCTAACCATAAAATATTAGTTCATCCTAAATAAACTCTGAGATTTATTCCGATGTATAATATTTGATCCATATGATGAAACTATTATATTGACCATCAATTCAACACAAACCTTATAAAGAGTCAATTATTAAGGTAAAAGTAAACCCAGATTTGATATTCATGAGTCTACAATAATTCAACCTAAGACTTAGGAACCTATCCTTCAACCTTTTCCACTTTTATATGTGTTACAGTTCACACTAATACTCTGTGGCCAAATCAATTACTCTCTAGCCAAATCAATTACAAGCCCATTATGCAAGGTCTAACTTTTATGAAGAGTCCTCTGTCTAGTAATAGAATTGTTGTCAGCTAATTCTCTTCCAAACACCAGAAGCATATTACCAAAGCATATTATTGATTGTCAGATGTGAATTCTTTAATTCTATCCAGTCCTCATAACTAGTCCCATCTAGTATCTTTATAAACTTAATTGCATAGAAAAACAATTGAGAAAAAATATCAGTACATGTAAATTCTTTTATCATGCTTATATTTCCTCACAAATACAACTATCCAATTCTTCATAATATTATATTATAAGATCCAATGTCAAAGGTCATTTAAGACCTTATAATATGAGACAAGGATTAAATATTATAATCTTAGAACCTAATTCCAAAGGGAATTTAAGACCCCAAGAATATAACAATCCTACACTTACATTACTATCAACAAAACTACATTAACAATACCATATCAAAGGGCATGTAACAACACTCTCCTTAAACCATACAAAATGGTTATAACTTAATCTTTTATGTAACTTGTCTTATGAAAGTCAGTGCATAGTAACAAAAAATTTAATGACATAGTATAATTCAAAATAATTTTCACATTTACAACTAATATTATTCTAAAAAAAAACCATCTAATTAACAGTAAACAATTCCATAAAATTTATATTCAATGGCTAAATTTGTGAAAATTATATAGCAAAATTTTCAAGCACATTTAACAACACATAATAATTTAAATAAATTAGGCAACATTTTAATAAAATAATCTTATTTCCAAAAAATTTTCAAAAAAAAAAACTACAAAAAATCACCCAACATGTAATAAATACAAAGGAAAATTTTTTAGGGCAAAGTAATTTTATTTTACCATCTAAAACTTAGGACAATAATTCAATAAAATTATTTTGTTTCCAAAAAAATCTAGAAAAATTTTTCAAGGTAAAATAATATTATATATTTATTTAAATAAATTTGACAATAAATAAATAAAATATTTTTATTTTAAAAAAATCTGAAAAAATTCACAAAAAATTTGGTTGGGGAGTGGAGCACAATAATATAATTAGCACTGCTAACTGACACTAGCAAGCTGATGTTTGGCAAGCACCTTCACCGTTACGAGTGGGCTTCACCCAGCATAACTTGAAAATCAAGCTTTCTTTCTCACCCGATCTGTAGTTTCGAGTTTATGTAATCCGTGTACAACCCATTTCAATTCAAGCCATTAGCTGACCATTTTCACTCTTTTTTATGGGTTTTATTCCTAAAATTATTCTAAGGCTAACACATATTTTAATTTGAAGGAAAAATTAAAAATTACGCTTCAATTTTGTCCAATTAATTCCAAAAATTTTGTTTTTCCATTCCAAAAAATTTCTTCAATCAACCAATTCCAATAGGTGTTTTATGAAGTTGATTTGGGATTTTTGACCCTTATGTTGTTCTTAGTCCAACACAATCATCAATTTTGAAATTAATCGGAACAATCTTTTTGATTTCATGAGAAAACAATTCGATTACCACCATAGAAACTAGCTTTGAACAGCCTATTCTAACCAGATTCCTCCAAATTAATCTATGGATTTTATGTTACAAGACATTCTAAACTTATTTCATGCTCTAATTTTATTAAAAAAAAATTACAAATATCACATCAATTTTAACATGAAATCAAGTCAAAAAAACGATTTCTTCTAACAATTTCAAACCCATAAATTCAAAATGATCTATACTAAATTCTAAATAATTAATCATCAATTTCATTCAATCACATTAATAGAAAACGCTAAAAATTGTATGATTGAATTCTCATAAACAACCTAAATTAAATTCATAAAATCATGAATTAAAATTAAATGAAGTTATGATATAATTTGTAATTAATAGCAATTCAAGCATTTAAAATCATTTAGTTTATATAATTTATAAATTGCATTCCACTAGTTGCAATCATATGATCAACCAAGTTCTGATACCATTTGCTAGAAATTTATAAACAACACTAAACCAATTGAACATAGTAGAATATAGAAAATTAAATATTAGTTTAGGATTGCCTGGTCATCCTACTCAATGTTTCTGATTCTATAATTTTGACAGAATCCTGACTCCTAATAACTCCAATACTTTATTGAGAAATTTTTTGTGACTGCTATCTGATAGAAGAAAGTGTCTGACTTGAAGACATAAGACCTGAGACCTATATAATATATAACTGTGACCAAATGGGCTTAGGTACTACCCATCAAAGTAACCTAAATATTAGGCTATAATACCATTGAACTTATTATATAATATCATATAAATTAATCACCCTTATTACTTTATACATTAATAAAACAAGTATATGAATTAAGAAGTCTACAGTAGAAATAATTCCAACATGAGATTCTTGCTTTATAATATGACAATGAGACTTCATCATCAATTTCAACTGAAATTTTAGCCATTCAAAAAGTATTTATGGGTTACCTATAATTTTTTGGCTAGATTTATTCAAGTTGAAAGTGATTGCACGCCTGTTGTGGAATCTGTTACTTGAAATTTCTAAATGCGCATCGCGAGTTTCATCTGTATTTGAATGAGTAAAAAATGATTTCTACAGGGTTGAAAATGTTGAGCTCATTTGGTGCTCAAGAGTATGTACTAAGACGGTCCACATAATGGCTAAATGGGTGAGTCATGGGATGGGTAGTTTGTCACAAGCTCCATCTATGATGGAGGAATATGTTCCGAAAGACACTTTCTATTTCATTTTATAAATAAATTGATCTTTTCACTGGCAAAAAAATATATAAAAAAAGAAAGAAAGAAAGAAAGAAAGAAAAAAAAAGAAGCTTAGTGATTAATGAAAATTATAACTTGCTCGAGACATTGAATAACCGTATTAGATATTCTCATGCATGAGCAAACCGCTCCAATTGCAAAGAAATGTGGGCGGCTGTCCCTGCTTTTAACGCAAAATTGTCTAACGTTTTAACAATAACATGTATTTTTTTTTTACTAGATAGGAGTAATAAATAAAGATTAATATTCAATTTTATCATACATTTATTAATTTTATGAAATTTATATATAGTAAAACTATGATTTCTCAATTTTTAATATATTTAAAAGAGTTTAATTTAATCATTATTAGTATAAAATTTTTTATATAATAATCAATTAATAGAAAATTTTATTATTAAAATAAAATAATTAATTTTTTAATAATAAAATTTTAATATTTTATAATGATGTAATAAAATATTAATAAATAATAATACAATGTTATAAATTAAATTTAAATTATTTATAAATTATTGTATTGTTTTTATATATTAAATAAAATAAAACCACGTGATATAATTAGTACCGGCACCTCTTGCAACAGAGTGAATGAAAGTTTCCTTTTGCCGTCAATGAATGAGCCGTGAACAGGTAGGATATGTTATAACCATTTCGGTAATTTCCATTTCTGTCTTTTTCGATGGATAATGCTTCCTTGACGTGTCAAAATGACAGATATAAGTGATCCTCTTGTATTATCCCAAGTGCTTATCTAGCAGCCAAGTCCTTGTCTTGTAGTTCCAGCACTCGAATTTCTCTGGCAGCCAAGTGGCAGCCAAAGACCAGCACATTAGAAGATGGATTCAGCAGCATTTGCATACGGAAAAATATATCTTTTGATATTACTTTATTTTTCTCGTTTGAAATATGTAAAAATAAGATTTTATTTTATTTTAAAATATTTTTTTAAATAATATTTAAATTTAAATAAAAGAAAAAATTATTTTATTATAATTTCTATTTTAATTAAATTTATATTATTATAAAATTTATCAAATTTATCTAAAATTTTATTAGAATTTATTTCAATTAGTATGAAATATATATTATATTAATAATTTATCTTTATTTTAATATTTATTTATTATAATATTATTAAAATTTATGTTTTAATTAAATTTTATGAATTCATCAGTATTCAAAATAAAAGAATTTATTTATAAACAAATTAAAATTATTATATTAAAATCAAATGAATTAAATTCTAAAATCCAATTCCAACTGTAAGAGCAATGAAATTGAACCTTATATAAATTTTGCAATCTCGACAGAAGATGTGATATTTAAATATATAATTTAATTTAGATATAAATTTAGATTTATTTATCTCAAAAATATATAAAAATCAAGTATAATGTCTATGGCACTATTAAATCAACAAATTTATTATTTATATATATATTTTGCATTCTCTTGGGAAAGAAATTAAATTTGACAATAAATCCAAGATTTTCTGTTAACAAAAAAAAAAAAAAAAAGTGTAGCATTTTAGGCACATGACATGAGTTACGATTTTTCTTAAATAAATATGATAGAAATAAGAAAAGAATCCAAAGTCACGATACTGAGTAGATGTCTAGTCAAGTGGGGTCCACCTTGAGCCACGTACCTCATGATTAGCTAATTCCACGTAAGGATCAGTCATGTGGATCTCATCCTATTATTTTATCATTATGGTAAAAAAAGGTTGTATATTGCAAAGGCCCTCCTCAAGGAATTCCATATTTGTTTCCGACCCCCAATCTTAAATTGGACAAGGACTTACATATTATATATATATATATATACACAAACGTGCGCGCACTTAATATTTTCAATAAAATATCAATATCTCTTATCATTAAATTATATATTTAATGACTTTACGTAAGATAATCTGAAAGTTGACTATGATATTTTAAAGTTCAATTATAATATGTCTACTTAATTATTTTCTTTAAAATGTGTAAACGTGATTGAGTGAACTAAATACATAGAAATTAAGCAGAAGCATAAAGAAGTGGCCGTCTTTTTGTTGAATAAAAAAAAAAAGGATAAGATGGTAGAATAAGATTTTTATTTTTATTTTTTTCAGTTGAGGACTCCAAGCTTCCAAATTTCCTCAGCGAGGACATTTGTAATGAACTCTATATATATACCCCCTTCTCAACATTTGCTTACCACACACAACCATTTCATTTGGATTCTTTTATGTGCTTTGATCTTTAGAGAAGAAAATGACAATTCCCATTGAGCAATCACAGCTTCCAATTGGTATAATGCTCCTTTTTTATTTTATTTTTTATCTTTTTTGCTGTTATATTTGTTTTGTTAAATATATAAAATCGTCCATAAATTAATATAAAATATGAAATTACGGTTATTATTCAAATCTTAAAAGCATGAATAATAATGATTGGATCAAAAGGTGTCGGTTTATTTTCTCTCTCTATGCTTATTATAATGAATTAAGACCATGATATGTTGTTGTCTGCAGCACCACAAGATGAGGAGAGAAGTTCCTATTCTGAGGGAACCAATCAACTTATACTGGATGGTGGATTCCCATTGCCAAAGCTTGTGTCTGAAGATGCATTTTTAGCCCCAGAAATCAATTCATTTGGCCGGTCCTTTAGGTTTAAATTTCATTTCATATCCTTTTCAATTTTGGGTTTTATGTCTTTTTAACTGATGGGCCATCTAGCTGTAATCCTATTTAATTATTTGTAACATGTACAGTTTTTTCCAAATTATAGAAATGTGTGTATGAGTAAACTTCATAAATGGTAAACCTGATTTTCTATATTAACTTTTTGCTCACCAAACAAAGTAACTTGACTACTTGTTATATGATTTATTAACATTTCACTGTCGATATTCATCCTCTAAGAAATTGGTTGTAATGAAAAAATTAATGTTGTTAGAGACATTTTTTACTTCTAAGGTTAAAGTTTTAAAGTTCACAAATGATAAACTTTAAGAATGAAAATATATTGGATTAGAATTTCAAAGTTTAAAAATTATGAATTACTATACATTAGTCACATGATAGAAAATTTACTTGTTTTATTAAGTTTAGTGAACAAAAAGAATAGAATTGATTCTATGTAATTTATTGATTAAACCCCTTTTCTATTCTTATAAAATTTAATTTTTTTTACTTTCATTTCTATAAAATATTCTTTATCAATTTTGTTCCTATAAATAATAATTCGTTTAATTTTAACCCTCAATTAATATTTACATAAAAATTAATTTGTTCAATTTTATCTCTCTCTAGAGATGAAATTGAACACATTAATATTTTATGATTACAAAATTGATAAAAATATTTTATTGAAACGAAAGAGAAAAAAATTAAATTTTACAAAACGAAAAAAGAGGTTTACTCTAATTTATTCACAAGTAAAGCTAACATGAGGTTTACTCTAATTTATTCACAAGTAAAGCTAACATGGGTCGATCTCAATTTTCTTGGCAGAGACTATGATGCAGAATGTGAAAGGCAAAAGGGTGTGAAGGAATTTTATAAGCTGCAGCACAAGAACCAAACATATGAATTTGTAAGCAAAGTTTGAGGATCAAACTTTTGTAAATGCAATTTTAAGGTGAATGTTGAGTAAAAAGTGATGGATGATTATTGTTTGCTGCAGGTGAGAAGAATGAGGGAGGAGTATGGGAAATTGGACAAAATGGAAATGGGAATATGGGAATGTTGTGAGTTACTGAA
>JANHAO010030997.1:0-10022 GCA_026873985.1 Saraca asoca
GACATACCAAACAAAGTAATAGGCTTCCATTCTCCTTTCCATTACCACTTCCTTTCCTCTTTCCATTCCCACTAATATTCATTCCGCCCAACCAAACAGGCCCTTAAGGCTTGAAGAAGGCTTAATTGGATGTAAGTCCTTTCATATGAAATGTAGCTTTGTCTCTTGGCAGTTTAATGGCCTTGACCTTGTAGAAAAACTCAATTCCGAGCTCAAGTTATTGGCCAAAAATCAAGATAGCTTTTCAGAATAGTCTAACCCATAACAGAATTTAACCCTTAAGTTCAAAATCTTGAAACTGATTCAAAACAATGTAATTTTACCTTAAGTCCTTCATGAAAGTTGTGAGAATAGATCGTAACTATCCTATGGACTTAGGTTTTCACTGAAATGGATGGAGTTTCACATATGATGAAAATGCTGAAACTGATTTTGGGCCACAAGTTAGCACTTTGATTCATTTTACTGACTTTATTTGAGATTCAAGAAAACTAAATTGGGCTTGTGACTCTTCATGACATTTTTAAATTTTCTCTTAGCTTTTAAATGACATAAATATCACCTAAAACCAGAATCTAGGAATCAAGATATGCCTAAAAACCTAAAAGAGTCTGAAACAATGTAAATTTACTAAATAAATTTGATCAAGCATAAAAATTGAGCAAACCACAAAATCAATTTCAAGTTTCCAATTAAGCATATAAACATGAAAAAAGACTAAGTATAAAAGTATATAAAATATGTATAAGTTGCGTTCATAAATTTCTCCCATACTTAGCTTTTACACGTTTTCAGGCAAGACACAAAAAGAAAACTACACTAGACTCAAAATAAAGAAACTCTAACACTAAAGTTTTAAACAATGATAAGAATGCAAAACTAAAAGCAAAGAAGCAACCAAAATTTTAGGGAACATAATAACTCATCAAGCACATTCTTGACAACTTAAAACTAAAATCTAACTAGCAAAGTAATTTTATTCAAAAGGAAAGTAGATTAACTCGGTAAACCCTCACAAATTAAGTGCTTCATGCAACTTTCTTTGTGTTTAAGATCGGAAAGTCTTTCACTTAAATTCAATCTATGAAAATGCATTGCCATAAGCTTACTTATCATCAAATATCCACTGCTCAAATCACATGAATATCACAAATCAAAAGGACTTTACCAAGGTTGTAATGTGGCCAAGGGAAAAGGGGAGAAAAAGAATGACAAGAATATGAAAGTGCAAAACTAAAAAGACTAATCAAGCATTGTGCTATAGATCCAAACAAATAAAGAAGCAATTAAGACTAGAATCTATGTCACAAATTTTAACATTTTTCACTTATCATTTTCTCTTTCCTCTTCTTCACTTTTTCACTTTCTTTTATTTTAAGTTCTTTTTTTTTTTTTGGAAATTTTCTTTTTCTTTCAAATCTGATTTTCTTTTCTTTCTTTCTCTTTAATTGCATTAAGCTCTTTTTCTTCTTTTTTTTCATTTTTTTTTGTTGACCATCAAAATGAATCAAAATTGTCTTTTTACCAAACAATTAACACACCCCCATACTTGTTCAAGAACCAATCCCACTAGTGAATTAAATACTTTACTAATTCTTAAGGTTAAGAAAAGGTAAAGACATTCAGACTTAGCTTTCTAATGGGCTACATAATAAGAAAAAGGTCAATTAGGCCTAAAAAAGCTCAACAATGGTATATTGCCAGGTTGGCTAAAGGGCAAAAGTGGCTCAATCAAAGAATGTCTTAATTATATTCTTGCTTTCATGTGCCAATGTAATTTCAAAAAGATTTAAAGCAAGTTCTAGAGTAATAATTTCATGAAAGAAAATCATATACAAGAAAAAGAAAAACATGATAAAAATGATCAATAAGGCTCAAAATTCCAAAGATTATATGTCTACCAAAAATTAATCTACAAAAATTTCAAACTTCATCACAATGCTAATCAAATTCAAGGATTAAGAGGCAAGATAACTTATTCAATCATGCTATGCAACTATCAAAATTAAGTACAGCCCATATTATGGCCTAAAGAAACTCATCATCAATAAAAAACACCTAACAAAATAAAATAAATAGAATTTTTTTCTCAAAATTTTTTCACACAAACAAAACAAAATTCATAACAAAATAAATCTAAAATCTTCCTCACCATACTTCAATTTTACATTGTCCTTAATGTAAGCACAAAATCAATAACAAATTATAGACAATTAAAATAAAGGAGAGAGTGAAAGAGAGTAAATGCTTGGATTGCCTCCCAAGAAGCGCACTTTTTTAATGTCATTGACTTGATAATTTATTGATTCTTTTAACTAGAAACATAAACTCTTGGTATAGCAAAATTTCCCTATCATCCATAAACTCCAAAATCTATCTTCAATGCCTTGAAATTCTTGCTACTTGATGAAATTGATTTTCCTATGAAGATTGATTCAGGAACATTAACATCCAGCACTAAAGGGTTAGCAACATTAATGAAACACAGAATAATCATGAAGAGGATATTCTTTGGCATCATCAGAGATATTATAGTGTAAAGTATCATCGTCAAACTTCATAATAAGAGAACCAGCATTCACATTAATTTTTGTTCTTGGTGTTTTCATGAAAAGTTTACCTAAAATGCTAAAAGTTAAATTGGTTAAGGGATCTTCTGACATTTTCAAAATGTAAAAATCCATAGGGAAGATGAAGGCGTTCACTTGCCTTGAAATATCCTTAAGCACTCATATAGGAATCACATTAAACCTATTTGCTAATTGGATTATAACATCTATTTTCTTTAATGGTCCTAACTCTAAAGATGCATAGACAAAAGAAGGCATGACATTTATGGATATAACTAAGTTTACCATGACATGTGTAGAATAATTCTGACTAATGGAATATGAGATAGTGAATGAACCTAGATCCTTACATTTTTATGGTAGCTTTTTCTAAATGACAATAGAAACACTCAGCCCCACTTTGATTTTCTCATTGCCCTTTAATTTCTTCCCAGTAGTATATAGCCCCTGCAGAAATTTTTCATACCAAGGAATATATTTGATCACATCCAATAGTAGTATGTTCACTTCTACTTTCCTAAAAGTTTCTAGGATATTTTTCTCTTTATCTTCTTTATTGTGCTTTACCAATCTGCTTGAGAAGAAAAGGGTTAAAAAATTGCAACTGATAAAGAACCACTTTTTTGTTTAGAAGGTTTTGCCTCTTTATATTCTACAATTTTCTTCTGCTTGTCTGCAATTGGATGCTCAACTTCTTTGCCACTCCTTAGTAGTATTGCCTGAACATTCTCTCTAAGGTTCAGAATTGTCTAGGAGGGAAATCTACTTGCAGCTTGAGTTTCTAAGTGAGTAGCTCTAGTTTCCAAACTCTGAAATATGGTGTTGATGTCTTGCACTAATTGTTGAATGTCTCCTCTAATTTTTTGTTGAAATTGCAGGTTGTTCTAAGCCATGTTTTTTTATAAGGTCTTCTAAGGCTTTAATAAAAGATGAATTCTGGTTCCATATGGCTTGATTCTACTACATATGATGTGATTGCATGGTATGATATGGTTGCATCTATTGAAATGAAGCCTACTACCTAGCTAGATTTCCATATCTTAGATTAAGATGATCTCTCCAACCAGGTTATAAGTGTTAGAGTATGTGTTATATTCGTGTTGGGTCTAAGTTAGGAATCTTCTATTTTTTAGGGATCTCCCCTTAGCATGGACTTAATGGAAAGGTTCAATCTCTTGGAATAAGGTATGGCATGCCTTAATGCTATGTTCAAGGATTGAGCAAAAGCCACATAATTATGCCTCTTATTTCTGTCACATGGTTTTGTGAAGCTATTGAACCATTAGGGTGAGGTCTGTCATTTATCTCTCCATATTATATATGTGCACCTCATTAACCTTCCTCATTGTATAGTCTGATCTATTGCCAAACTGTTGTGAGTTGATAGCCATGTTTAATATTAGTATCCTTGTAGCATTAGGGGTCTCATTCACTAATGCTCCTCCACTTGCAACATCTATCATACTTCTATCTATAGGTAGAAGGCCTTCATAAAAATATTGGGTCAAGAGCTAATCATTGATCTGGTGATATGGACAGCTATTGTACAACCTCTTGAATCTCTCCTAATATTCATGTTAAGTCTCTCCACCAAGTTGTCTGATGCTACAAATTTCCTTCCTGATGTTAGCAGCTCTTGAAGCATGAAAGTAACTTTCAAAAAAGAGTTTGGTTATCTCAAGCCATATGCTGATGGAGCCAGAAGGAAGGTAGTAGAGCCAATCATTAGCTAAATTAGTTAGAAAAAAGGGAAAAGCTTTTAGCTTAATCTGCTCCTTTGAAATTCCCAAAGGTTTCATGATTGAGTAGGCTACATGGAACTTTTTCAAATACTTATAAAGGTCTTTTCCAGCTGAACCATGATATATAGGTAGCAGGCGCATTAGTCCCAATTTCGGCTTAAATGTAGCATCAGTTTTAGGATAATTAATGGACAACAATTACTAGTTAAGGTCTAAAGCAGCCAATTGCTTCAAGGTCCTTTGATGGAAGGCCATATTTTCCAAGCTTGAATATGAAAATGAACTTTTAGAGGTTAGATCGACTACAATGCCTAAACCAGAGGTGGAAGGTGCTGAAGCTAATTTGTCCTAAAATAGGCCATATTGTTGGTTGTTTTCCCTTATCAAATTCTGCAAGATTCTTTCAATTTTTGGATCAAATATTAGCTTAGAATAATGAAAGCATCAATTTAGACACCAAAAAAATTAGTAGAAAATCAAAAACCAAAAGAACTGAAATGGAAAAAATAGTAAAATAATTCAAAAAACACTAAAAAAAATTGAAAAATCATAGTATATGATAGAATTTACAAAAGTATATCGAAATTCATAAATGACCTTTGATTAGGAGGTTGAAAACTAGCAGCCTACCAAATTTAAACTTCTAATTCCACAGAAAATTTTTTAGCTCAACCCTACCAGAAAAATTGAAAAACTATGGAAACTAAGTAAAAACATGGGGTGAAGGACTAAAATTAAGGCCTAATACTAACATTAATATTCTAATACTATATAATACTAAAAACACAAGGAAATTAATCAACCAATCCCTGGCCATGACACTAAAATGTGATGGTTGTCAAAACCAGCAAAGATAATACTAAACTACCTAAGCTTATAGCTAGAGTGAATCTAGGTCAAATCCATAGAGGCCGATGATCAATTCTAATGTGTTTACAAAGTAAAATGGGAGGTTGGATATATAATTAAAATTAAGAATTTTTACAAATAGTTTAAAAGCAAGCAAACAAAATCAAAAATAGAAGGGAAATTAAATGAAGAAAAACTTCAATCTAAGGGACTTTTGCAACTAATTCTGTGACTGATTCTTGACACTATTGTTTCATTCTCTCATTGATCACTTAGACAACAAGTTGATTAAGCTTAACATTTAATTAATTCTTGTAAAATTTCTTCCTAAATTGGCCAACCAAGCCCAACATCCGATTAACTCTTATTACTGAATCAATTAAAGCCCAACACCTTAACCAATTCATAAATAGCATTAAGAGATTAAAAATGCTAAGACTAATTAATTAATTGACTCCAATAGTAAATCAACGAATTACCTCTAATTCCATAGGAAAATTGACTTACCCCAACAACAAATCAAAACCCAATATCTACTTCAACCAAATAGCCACAAATGACAATAAATTGTCTATGGAAATTCGGCTAGCTGTAAATCATAATGAATAATTAATTAATGAGCCCTATTAACTAATTATCTAAAGAAATTATAAGCATTATAATAAAGAACCAAGACAATCAACTTAGGAATAAATTGACAATGAAAGCAAATCTCACAATCAACAAATGAATTGGTGTAAAATTTTTCTTAGATTGAAATGGTAGCTTAGTTACATATTAATGTAAAAATAAAAGGAAAAAAAATCTGATTAAGGTTGGAGTATTTCCCTTGTAAAGCTCCTATCCCTTCATCAAATTAGAGACAATGTAAAATGAAACTAAGAGTTATAACAAATTTGGCTTAGCTGAGCATTGATAGAGCTCATTGCATTGCCTCTTGATTAGACTGTTACTTAGGGCTAGAAAAAGGCTTAATTGAACATGGATCCTTGTATATTAAATGTAGCTTTGTCTTCTAGGAGTCCAATAGCCTTGACCTTATGTAAAAAATCAATTCCTAACTCAAGTTATGGGCCAAAAACCAAGACACCTTATCAAAATAGTCCAACCCATAACAAAATTTAACACTTAAGTCCATAACCATGAAACTAATGCAAAACAATATAGTTTAGCCTTAAGTCCTTTATGAAAGTTCTAAGAATAGATGTTAGCTATCATATAAGCTTAGTTTACACTGAAATGATGGATAGGGCTCAACTTATAATGAAAATATTGAAACTAGTTTTTTGTCACAAGTCAGCATTTTGATTTAATTTCTAGGCTTTATATGAACTTCAAAATGACTAAATTGGGCTTGGGACTTTCATAATATTTTTAGATCTTTCTCTTAGATTTCCAATGACACAAAAATCACCAAAAATTGAAGTCCAGAATTCAAGATACACTTAAAAACCTAAAATACTATAAATTTATTGAATAACTTCAATTAAGCATAAAAACTAAGCAAATATCAAAACAAATTTCAGGCGTCCAAATAAGCATATAAACATGACAAAAGACTAAGTATAAAAAGATATATAATATGTATACATTGTGTTCATCTCTTAGTTCTAGATATACTAATGAGTTAAGTCTCAATAATGGAATCATAAACCACTGCTTTACTATAACATCTCATCTTCATAATTTAGAAAAGGGAGATAAGCATATTGGTGTGGAAGTGAGGCAATCAGTTTACAAATCCAAGGAGGTCACAAGAAATACTACTTATTTTTGTTAGAAAATCAATTGTAGAAAATACAGTTATTGTTTGTAATATATAGAAAAATACATAATCAAAATTTGAAATTGTATAAATAAATAATTATTCTTATTAACGATATAGAAAAAGGAATGATCCAAACCCAACAAATGCATGTTTTTTTCCTTGAGATGATTTTGCTTCCTCATATGGTGTTCAAGGTTATAAGCAATCATCTCTCAAGATAGAATAGATTTTTGTTCTCGACAGAAGCAATACTTCAATCTATCATGACTCCAACAAACATAACCTAATGCTATGTACTTGAGAGATTCTTTTATCTTTCGATGTCTTGATATCATATTTGGGTACTAGCTAGGGGTATTTATAATGACTTTTGGCCATTCAAATAGTTATATGTTATATCTATTGTGAAAAGACACAGCTCTCCCTATATGTTATGTTTATTGGGAACAGATGCAATTCTAAATGAACAAACATGCTTGTTCATTTCCAAATAATAAATGAAAAAAATAAATTAAATAAATAAAGTCAAATGAATTCATTAAGAAACGTCATTTCAAATAAGTAACTTTAGAATCAATTTTCTCATTCAACTTTAGATAAAATTTGGCATGTAAATATAAATCATTACACATCTCACGAAAGAGAATATAAATCTACTTAGTCACACTTTATTTAGAGTGTGGGTCTCACCTTTTTTTTCTTTTTTGCTTCAAAATTACCTAAAAATCTTATTTTCAAAATCCATTTTTCCAGCAATCCCCCATGTGAATGGAAAATTGGCTTATATTATATGAAAAATAGAAAAATGATTAAGTACAAGTAAAGAAAATTACATCGGATAGTTATTAGTTTGAATTTTCCCTAGTGAGTATCTATCAAATTTACTAGCCAATCAATGGGTAGCTCTAACTTGAATAGTCAACCTTCATGTGTAAACCTAGATAATAGAAATCACACAATTTCCTTTCAGTATAGTTCGCTCTTATGTTCATATCCATTTTGGCCATGAACACCACTTGGTTCATGAGTGTTATTAGAAAATTTAGCCTTCCCAAATTCTCATAGAAGTGAAACCTTGACACTCACATAGGTGATCTCTATTAACAATATCATGTTATAGCCCACTTGAACAAATTGAGCTATAGAGATCATTAAAAGCATAGCTTATCTTGATTCATGTGGAATATATGGATTGTCTCATGAGAATTGCTACATGAGCCATCCATAGTTTAGTAGTCTCTTTGAAATTAGGTATTGGGATCACTAATCTGCTAGGTTAGGTTACCACCACCTTGACACTTTATTGATTCACAAGTTTAAGCCTATTATTGGTGTTCAACCTGAAGGATTTTAAACCCATTATCAAAAGAAAAAAATTTTATCATCAACTTTTAATGAGCTTTTTAATGATTTGAAATCCTTCAGCTTACATCGGTTTCATATGGCATTATGATTATGCCATCACAAATTAAACATCAAATATATTTATCAAATTAATATGTCTAAGCCTTACCATGATAAAAATTTTCAATCCTCTAGACACATATTAGTTTCAATGACATAGTACAAAGACAAGACTTATTATGGTTGTGTCTATAACTCTTTTCCACTTATCTAGTTCCAGCATTTTCCTCTTTGTCTACTACTTGTAAGTTTTCAAACTTAACTTTCATAAAGAAATAAGTTTCATATACCTATTATTAGAAGCTTTTGAAATGGCTCTTTTATCATTAATAATTTTTGCATTTGGATGTCACTATCCCTAGTTGATTAGCCAACTAGCATTTATGTTTCCATCCTACAATACTAAAATTATACAACCCCAACTTTATGAACCTTTAAGATTCTCATAGGACTTCTTTAATTATTAGTATTTGGAACACTTATGTTCCTTTTGAACTTATAAACAACAGAAGCACCCATATACTTATAATAAGCCTATATACAAAAATATTAATGATATCAACTTGATCAATTTAAACAAATGGTCAACAATAAATTTGACATTATATGAAATAACCACAAAGGTGATACCTAAAAGATAACATATGAATGACTTTCCCAATTTTAATAAACTAGTTTCTCATATTTTTCCCTTAGTTTATAAAATTGAGCAATTTCTTGAATATGATTTACCTTATCAAAATCCTATTTTTGGAGGTAAGATGTCATTCACATAAAACAATTTTATCCCAATAACAAGTATGTATATACTTCACATATAAATATAAGTAATTCCATAATGGTCATTTATGTATAGAATAAATATAATAGTCTTTGCCAAAAAGTCTTCAAAATTTTTCCTTAGTCAATTATTTTTTTTAAAATAGTATTTTCTAGATCTCATGTATGTATGGCATATCATGTGATTCTATGTAATTTATCTAATTTATTGTCACTAAATTAGATACAAAGCTTCTTTATGAATACTTTAGTTCATAATTCTATGCTTTAGAAAATTCAAGTGTTAAATGAAAGTATGTGATACCTTGCACGTTACTATTGATAGAAATTTTTATCATCCCTCATGGACATCCATCTTTCTAAACTATCTTGACCAAGACTTGAAAAGTAATATAAGAATGCAAATAATCCCTGCTATAATTCTATCAAAATAAAAAAAAATTATAATATCTTTTAAAATCAAGCAAACACAATACTTCAAAATAGGAAATTGATACAACATGTTCATTAAATCTAAGAATTGACTATATTTTTTAATCTCCATGTCTCTCAAACATGAAAAAACGTATCCCTTAAATATGAGCAATCATATCCCTTGCACATGAACCATCATATCTATTAACCATGAACCATCACATCTTTTATACATGAATCATTATAATTCATTATAATTATTAAATATGAATCATTATGTCTCTGGATCATCAGTGAATGCTTCAACTTCCGGTAACAGAGTGCAATGGTCAAAAGCCACTTGGACAAACGCCTAAATGGTGGTAACTATAAGATCTCTACTAATGTTATAATTTTTACAATATAAGATTTCTACTAATGCTATAATTATCCACTTCCATTACTAGGGAAAAAGGATCTAACATAAGAAAATATTTGCTTTAATTTTTGGATGGA
>JANHAO010030998.1:0-10025 GCA_026873985.1 Saraca asoca
CTTTTGATGCCATCTCTTTTAGTGTGTATGGATCAAGTTTCAGTCTCTTTAACAAATTTTAACATGCTATTTCATATTCTAGGGCCTATCACCTAGCTAATTAGGCATTTGATGAAGCAATCTCAGAGCTAGATTCACTGAGTGAGGAATCTTACAAAGACAACACACTGATTATGCAACTTCTGAGGGATAACCTTACAAAGACAAGTGGTTTCTTTTGGAAAGATGTATTCAATGCTGGGAAGACGTATTCGATACCATTTACAAGGCAAAGCACTTGATATACATAGCAAGATGGTCTATTTACATAGAAATCACCTTAATTAGAGACTTGAGTAGAAAAAGGCTAGGAGGAGATTTGATACTTGGAGAACTTCTACGGATGAAGGCAAATGAAGGGGTTACTGTCCTAATGCTTGTTTAGGATGATAAAATATCAGGAAAGTTACTAAAGAAAGATGGAATTATGGCTACTCATGATGAAGACACAAGAAGTTACTTCCATATTACAAGAGTCCATGTAGTGCTATCCTCGTATAATCTTGACAATGGACAAAGCATTATCTAGGGTTTTGAGGTTGCTACAATGTTTACACACCATCAAAAGATTGTGATTGTTGACAGTGAAATGCCAAATGTGAATTTGGAGAAAAGAAGGATTGTGAGCTTCATTAGTGGTACGTTCTTTATGATGGAAGATATAACACACCATTTCATTCTATTTTCAGGACACTTGATAACTACTTATGGCTTCTTGAATACTCATGAGGATGCAGCCATGGTAGGTCTTGTGAGCAGGAAAGATCATATCATCGATCGAAGCATGCAAAATACTTATATCAATACCATTAGGAGAGCTAAAAACTTCATAGATATAGAAAATCAATATTTTCTTGGAAATTCTTTTTGCTGGAACTCAGATGACTTCAACGTTGAGGATGTTGGTGTTTTGCATCTTATACCAAAGGAACTGTCACTAAAAGCTATTAGCAAGATTGAAGTAGGAGAGAGATTTGCTATCTATATAGTAATTCTAATGTGGCCAGAGGGTATTCTTGAGAATGCAATAGTTTAGGCCATATTGAATTGGTAGAAGAAAACAATGGATATAATGCATACTAATATAGTTCAAGCTCTGAAAGCCAAGGGAAAAGACTATTTGAGTTTTTTTTTTTTACCTAGGAAATTAGGAGAAGAAGAAGAATGAAGAGTATGAACTAAGTGAAAAACTAGAACATGAATCTGATTACAACTGAGCTCAAGAATCTAGGTGGTTCATGATCTATGTCCATGCCAAAATGATGATAAGTGGGTTCATCCATCATACTTTCTAAATTGGTGCATTTCTACTAGTAATTCTGTTACTTCTATGCATTTTATGTCTCTGAAGAGCACAGTTAATCATACAACTGATGGCTACAAATTTTCAACTAACCACATGTCAACAAACTCCAAATAATCTTTATTAAACTTGACTAAACATTTAATCTCATCTTATAAATATCCAAGAAATACGCACAGGATTTGGTTCCAGGTACACATAATAGCAAACTCCAAATCCTCTAGAACACAAAAGTGGCAAACATAGCTAGATACAATGTAATAATATGGCTTGTACTTTTATATCCACAACTAAACCTAAAGTAGAAATTACACAACAAAATCACAAAATTAAACTGACAACATCGAACAACTTGAGAAAACCATAAAGACCTCAAATTAAAGAGAAACCAACTTGATTACCTCCTTCTATAGTAGATCTACTAAGTTGAAGGTTAATTTTCCTTTGCTGTTGTGTCACTGTATCCTTGGCTGGTGAGTGAGAGGGAGAGAGGGCTCAATGGTATTCGGACCAGGTGAACAAGAAAGAGACCGAGAGAGGGAAAGAGGACTCAAGTGTTATGTCTGGTGGCTAGGTCGATTTCCCTGTGTTGGCTCTAACCCAATTTAGCACCAAAGAAAGATTACAGTGCATTCTTAATGGAAATTTTTTTAGGTATTTAGCGACGGTTATGAAAAACCACCGTTAAACATTGGCCCTTAGTGGCAGTTATGTCAAAATCACTGTTAAAACCTATTGTAACATGCTTCTCACAAGTGTCGATCTTGAGTTGTTCGATCTGCATCATTAGCGATAGTTTTGAGATAACTATTGGTAAAAATTGTACTTAGCAGCGGTTTTGTTAAAAACCACCTCTAATATTTGCCTTTCAAAGGAGTCAAACTCGGGGTCACTTGACTTAGCCATGTCTTTAGCGACAATTTACAAGAATCGCCTTAAACAAATTGCCGCTAAATAAAAGTAATTAAAGGTGATTCAACAAAACCACCACTAAATAAAAGTAATTAGTGGCGATTCAACAAAACTGCCACTAAA
The DNA here is from genome assembly GCA_026873985.1 of Saraca asoca. NCBI lineage: Eukaryota > Viridiplantae > Streptophyta > Magnoliopsida > Fabales > Fabaceae > Saraca > Saraca asoca. Next base: position 2,378 of record JANHAO010030998.1, read on the forward strand.
TAGAATCTCTTAGTGGCAGTTCAATGCAATTGCTGGCAAATAACAAGTATTAAGTGGCGATTACTTATAACCATTGGGAAATAATTGCCACTAGCATCTGTCTTTTAAACCCAGCATATATTGAACTGTCGCCCTTGAACTACCACTTGGAACCTTTTCTGTAGTAGTGAGTTCTTGATGACACTCATAGGCAAATCAATTCATAAATCGATCCATAAGTTAGTAACCCTCTCCTGAATTGATTCTTGAATTGATTTACACTTTGAAAGTCAGTTATTTTTTAAATGTAGGTTACCATATTATAGAACATAGCCTCATCTATAAGTAGATTTGTGCTCAGATCTATCTTTACCTCATCTAATTTCATCAAATCAAATATAATGAATTTGTACTTTCATAGGTTCTAATTTCATTGAAAGCCATAGAAGCCTAATGACACTCTCTTAGTTATCATCAAAATAAAGTTCACCAAATAAAATATTATATCAAATACAAAATAAAAGACGTAGCAACAAATTTTGAAAGCAAAATGATTATACTTACGTTGACATTTTTTTAGTGAATTATAGCAAACTGAACTTTACTTCTTGCAAATTTCAACTTTCTTTGCCTTTGAAAAGTGAGGATTTTAGGTAAGATTTTCTTGAAAACTTGATGTAGACTTCCTATAAAATAAATTTTTTGTTTTAGGTACACTCATCGGCAAGAGAGGGAGCTGTGGGTAGCTCGACGTGGGTTGGATTGTTGTCAACTAGCTCAGTTGGAACTCGGCTAGAATGGTGCTGGAAAAGAAGGAATAGCCATTACAAAGTTGGACTAGGGAGGAGGAATGTTGGAAAAACGAGAAGAAGAGGATCGGTGGCCAAAACTAGTCGGATAGTGGAGGATTGAAGAAGGAAGACCGACCAGTGACACAGGATGCAGAAGCAGAGGAGGCTCTGGTTGAAGGAAAGCAGAGCGTTTAGGAAGTATAAAACCAAAAGCAGAGTGGGGAAAGGGAAATAATTGGTAGAGATTGTGTGTGTGTGTTTTTTTTTCTTATATTACTAATTAAATAACTAAATTATTATCAATTAAATTAATAGGGAACAATTATATAATTGTTGTATAAAAATTTTTTATAAAGCAACATAATCTAATTGTTGCCTATTAATTAAAATTTTGCAACACTAAAAAAACTATTATCTATTATATTTATTACAACAGTTTTAAGTAATTGTTGCTTAAAATTAGAAACAAAGGCAACAATAAAAAAAAGTTGCCTATTCTAATTATAGGCAATAGTTTTTAATTGTTGCAAGGTTTAGTGTTACTATAAATAAAAAAATGTTGTAGTGAGTGGAACTTAATTTATGGTAATGCATAACACAATTAATCAAAAATTGAAAAACTTGAAGCATTGATAGTGTTATGGGTTAATAGCTCTTTTAAACATATTGTGCAATGCATGATGTCGAAGAGGTCAATATGCTAGCTTTCCAATAAACTCAAGTCACACTTAGGTAGAAATATAATGGGGCAAAATAAATTTTGATTGTCTATACAATGAAATCCTATGCATAATGTGTCCATAGGCAAATATGAACGTTTAGTCCAAGTATCTGTGCATATCAAGTCTCAAATAACGAATCATATAAGTAACCTCTAATATACATTGAGAAATGACCTTTTAAATAAGGAGATGAATAATTCCATTCTATTGATATGTTCTATTAATATATGTTTTATTATATAGTTGAGTGTGTAGGGGGAATCTCTAAGCCACCGCACTTTGATTCCAAGCCCATGCCACAGTGCCCACCCAGGTTACCGAACACGCCCTCTTAAATAACATTATAAGCTAAAGCCCTAATAGCATAAGTGGACTTACTTTTTCTGAGTTGATATAAAGACTTTTCTCCTAATTCAAAAAGGTTCTAATGCACCATCTTATATAGACGTGAAGATAAAAATGCAATGATTGTAACCATATGCCTTTCTACTCACACTAGACAAATGATTTGTGCTAAAAAGACACAAATACCTCTAAAATAGGAAAAATATAAAAATACTATACAATTTCATTTACTTGCAAATTGGCACCATAAGACTTCCTTTTTATGCTTAATTTTCTTGTCAAGTTTCACCTAAAACTGTGCCTGTTTGCCTGTCTTACATAGCTTTCAACTCACTACCTCTATGTGTGTTACCTCTATAGATTATTCACTTGCTTGGTATTTTAAACTGTCTACTGATGGATATGCTGCACATTCAATATCCCATTCCACTGATGTGAGAGACACAAGTCTCATGTCTTGCTTTCACTTAAGTCTCATTCCTTGTTGACAAAACATGGCTTAATCTCCCTTGATGGCTTTAAACCTGCCACTAGTTGAAGAAACACTATACAATTCACCACCTAAATAAAATCTAATGTAAAAACCCTGACTTTTTCCTCTTAAACATGAGAAAATCCAATCTTCCACTAACAACCATATCAAATCCCAACCCTACAATTTCCTAAATTCAATTGCAATTCAATCACTACCTAGTTCTTAGTTCTAATTGATTATGGAGAACCTAAACAAATAACCCAATGCCCATCATAGAAAATAGCTGGAGAAATTCAAAAGGTTACTTTAGAAGGAGTTAAACATACGAACTACCTAAAATAGCTAGCATTTATAATAAAGTACCTGAAAATTCTTTAGAACCTTCTTAGCCAAATTCCAAAATCCTAGTTACCTACCAAGATTGGATCAACCAATCTGTTTACCTACCACATTCCACAGCTAACTATTTCCCTAGAATCAAACATTTACCCATATCAAATGAAAATAAAAATTACTCAAATTTAAGAAAAATAAAGAGGAAAAAAAATGAAAAATCCACCTCTAAATATGTTAATTTGAAGACATCATCAAGAGTAGAAGAATTTGACCTAATTGCATTCTCTTTGGATACAATAGCAGATGCAAAAGGCTAGTGCCTAAGGTTAGAGTTGTAGGTAGAGTGAAAAGTCTTTTACCTCAATTCTTTTTACTTTTCATTATCTATAAACCATAGAACATTACAATTTGGAAATGACCAGAGCAGTTGGTGGAAGCAAAATGGATGTTAGAAAGAAAGTGCCACATTCAAAATTAAAAAAAATTAATAATTAGTGAAAATTGGAATTTATAATAGAGTACCAGAGAAAATAGTGCTTGTAGGCAACAAAAGACATTAGTTGTATGCAACTATCTCAATTATAAAATCCCAAACACATTATTATAGCATACAATAGACAAAATACATTTTGTAGGACAAGGTAACCTAAACCCAAGAGGAAGGGTGAATTAGGTGTTCTTAAATCTTTTGAAATTTTTAGCATTTTCTTTGAAAAAATATTTTGATTTTGGAAACCCATGGGATAGTTTTAATTCAAACAATCCAAGGTAGTTGAATTAAAATATTTACACATAAGAAAATAACAAGTTAAAGCATTGGTGCAAAGCAACTTAGTTAATTAAACAAGGCAAGGCATTAATGAGTATGTTCAAAGATAGAAATCATTCATTTTAAACAAACCAATTTGTTGGCAAAAGAATAAACAATGAGGCACAAAGTTACTTAGAAAATTTCAACAATATAAACAGAGTAAGACAAGATCTTAGTACACTACCTGGAGCAAAAGTATATAACATAATGTAAATTATTGGAAAATAAGGAAAGTAGAAATAGAGAGATTCAAACTCAAGATTTATAGTGATTTCCCCTTGAAAAATAATTTTAAAGGCATATATCCACTTCCAAGCTCTCAACCAAGCTTGAATCCATGAAAATTAATAAACCTTCCATGTTCGGATAGGTGGAAGGAGAAGCCTTTATAAATGATTACTCACTTATAATCATAAACCCTTTTTGATAAGCTCAACCACTCAGTCAAAAGGAGAAAATAATGAGCTTAACCACTCTTTAAACTTTGGTAAGGCTACCCCTAGGAAGCCTTATAGTTTTTGAAAGATTTCACAAAAAAAAAAAAGCTAAAGAACTCTAAAGTTTGGATTACAAATTGAAGCCCAATATATATGGAATCAATCAAATCTTGTTTACATTAAAAAATATAAATAAAGAGAGGAAGCACAAATAAAAAGAGAATGTTTGTCTCTCAAGATTTTTGGTTTTGCTATTGAGAATGTGTGTGAAATGGGTATATATAGTAAATGAAATCACACTTTAAAAACTAGTCATTATGTGCAAATATGGCCGTGCGATCATGATCATGAGTTTAAATTTTGAAATTCAAGTAAAATTGCGATTAGAATCATGCAGTTCAAAATTGAAGTGCCCAATACAAATCATTGTAAAGCAGTATAAATGTGATTCTAGTTACCTGAAGTTGCAAACCTTTAGTAAAGCTAGATTTGAATGTGATCAGAACAAAAAATAGGGTTATGAAAAATTTGATTCAAGTCACACAAAATTAGTTCAAAATTTGATTCAAATCACAAGGTTGAATGCCTACCTTGTTCTTGCAAGCATGATCGGAAAAATAATGTAAAATATCCCAATTCAAATCTTGAAGTCTGGAGATGAAGAATAAACTTTTCCAAATCCATTTCAAATCAATTTACTCCATTTTAACCTTCATAAACCAATCTAAAAACATGATTCCAAATTGAATGAGTATGGTAAAACATTGAAGAACAAGTTAGAATGTTTTTAGTGAAATATTTGAAATGTAAAAGCATAGTTTAGAGATTAAACCAATTGATAAATCATTTAAGAATATCTTAGAATGTTTTTCTTTGATAAAAAAAACTTGAGGCAAAATTTCAAAGGTAATTTCAAAATAAATGAGCTGAATTTCAAATATTTCAATACCTTTACATTTTATCTAGAGCTAGGCCTAAACAAAAAAAGCCAATACTTGACTCTTATGCTCGTTCTCTTCTCTTTGGACAATCCTCTAACATAAACATAAACTTTGCAATCCATATAATTAGTGCAATCTAATTTATCAAAATGCATGATTCAAATATATAGCTAAAATAAGTTAGCACAAGAGCATGCATTACTGTTGACGTCAGATTTTGGTAAGGATCCAAACTCTGGCCAACGAGAGGATTCTTCGGGATCTCTGACCTATAACAGGTTCAGATATAGCAGGATAGGAAAATAATCAAAGGAGAAGAAGGGAAGAGTAGAGAAGGAGGCACAAGATTTAATGTGGTTCTGCCAAATCTGGATATTATCGGACACTACGTCCATAGTAGTGTGTTATTGATACAGTGTTTCTACAATATTACAACGTTCTGTCTCTATTTTGACAGAGTTTCGGTATGGAGTATGAGTCGTTCTTTACGGAGGGGCTCCTTCCTCATATTTATAGAGGAAAGGAGGTTACAATGGTAATTATATATGCAGTAAATCGATTACATAAGCATTTATTGTACAAGATAGAATATACAGACTAAATCTCTACTTTTGGTTACTGCAGCTGTCTTCTGCAAGCGGGACCCCATTTGTCTGTTGGGGCAAGACATGACTTAGTTTCTTGTCGGGCCTTCAGGTCGTAGGTTAGACTTCATCAGTCAGGTCGCTTGCCCGTTTGTGAGTAATGGAGCTAAGGTCGAGCTTGCTTAGCAGCCCACGAGCTCGAGCTGCGGAGATCACTTCGCGAAGTGACCTGATTATTTCCTCAGGTTGGTTCCTTCACTGTTTCTGAGCTGCTCGAGGGCCCATCCAGGATCAAATTTCACATATAACATTAGCCCCTAACTCTCAGTTCGCTCTTAGCAGGCTGGGAGTTGAAACTCTTTGATTTTAGATAAGTCAAAGTCTTTTCCCAAGACTGTTGATTCATCTGTTTCAAGCTGTGCTTCTGATAGCATGTGTCCAGTGGCTATTGCTGAGTCAACTTAGCCCTTTTCGAGGCCATAAATGGTGATAGTTGGGGAAATGGTTCCAAATCTTTCGATAAGGATGGTCCCGATTCTATATAAGGAGGAGATAATCCCTTTTGAGTTTTGCACTTAAGCAAATCATGGAGTCTTCCGATGAACCACCATTTTTGGCATTTTGGCCTTCCTCAGAGGCATGTATGGTTTGCTGCATGGGTAACTCAGAGAGCTCATCTCCCTCGATAACATGGAAGGATCTTATATGGATCCTAGACTACGTCCTCTCAGCTCTATCGTGAGGGGTTTGCTCGGCCGACCAAGCTCCTAAGGCTTCCTGATTAGATTCCTTCAGGAAGAGCAGGTGGTCGAGTGCGAAGGGATGCAGTGCTGTCGCTGATTGTGCGCTAGAAGAAAATATAGAAAATAATTGCATTGCACGGTCCCCAATAAACTAAGGCACGACCCTTCACAAGCGATCCTTCTTCTTAGTCATAGGTTTTTCTTTTGCATTTTGTCTAGTCTGTATACAGAGCTTTTCGATGTAAATCTGCCTCATTGAGGTCTTTTAATAAATAAGATTTCTTTTCTACAATTTCTATCTATTTTTGTTTTCTTTTGTAATCACTACAATCTAAACCATTTGTGTGATCTACGCGTAGTCAGAAGATAGTGTGAGTTATGAACCGGAGAGGTACCTTGCTCAGGATGATCCCGTGGCCAAATAAATGAATATATTAGTGCAAAAATTATTAAATAATAAGATAAGTTTACACAGGAGCCGTGAGGTTAACAAGTGAGCGATCTCGTGCTCGGGCCGATCTCGTGGCCAAATAAATAAGTGCACATGAGAGTTGCGACTTAATTGAGTTCACATAAGAGCTGCGAAGTTGGCAAGTGAGCGATCCCATGCTCGGGCAGATCTCGTGGCCAAATAGATAAGTGCGCATGAGAGCTTTGACTTAATTGAATTCGCATAAGGGCTACAAAGTTAACAAGTGAGCGATCTCATGCTCGGGCTAATCTCGTGGCTAAATAGATAAGTGCGCATGAGAGCTGCAAAGTTAACAAGTGAGCGATCTCATGCTTGGGCTGATCTCGTGGCCAAATAGATAAGTGTGCATGAGAGCTGTGACCTAATTGAATTCGCATGAGAGCTACGAGCTGGGAGGCTCCTAAACTACATTTGGGGAACTTCACCCAAGGTAGCGGGGAAGACACGACATCTGATCAAGGGGTTACAGGCTTGTAGATCCATCTGGATGTTGAACAAGTCCAGATGGTTATGCAGGTCACTGTCCCCGTCATATAGCGGAATAGTTAGAACTTTAAGCTTGCACAAAAAAGGTTCCTCCATGATCTCTTTAGAGATAGGGGTCTGCTCCCCAAAGTGGCCTTGGTGATTCTGACTCTGAGGATGCTCCTCCAGATGCTTGACCCTCTAAAGGAGGTCTTCCACCAAAACATCCAAGCCCCCCAGTTTTTGGCTAAAGACTTGGTGGTTTGGTTCATCGTTCTGGCCATGTGGATGACAATGAGAAGTTTGTTCCTAGTTGGCCTCACCGGAACGTTCGACCTTAGGTATGGTGGCTTCAGTCTACCCTTGCACATTTTGAGCTCGTGCTTGCACCAGCATCGTGATTGTTTTAGCCAGCTCTCCCATCATGTATTCAAGTTTCTCCTGGCGTTGAAGCCAGGTTTGTGACTCGTCAGCGCCATTGACCGGGGGGGGGGGGGGGGAGGACTGATTATGCTAAACTGACTAAAGGAATACCAGTAGTTTCTCT
>JANHAO010030999.1:0-10022 GCA_026873985.1 Saraca asoca
AGAAACACAGCAAGTTTACATCAAGCAATGGCTGGAGGTATGTTGGATCTCTTATGCTTCCGTATTTTGCACGCACATCTAACATTACACGCATAATGGATATATCAAATATTCTTGTAATTTGTCAATGTATTCCAATGATATAAAGATATTTAAATATTAATATATATTGGTAATTTTATGTTTCAATTTCTATCATAGAGTGGATTTTTTTTTAATTAAATGTGCCACGATAGGGGTGTATTGAGATAGCACAGTGACAAGTGACTAGGATTAGCCCACCAAATGTCTTACGGGAAAATGAAACTCAAAATCTTAAGGTAATAAGTTGCTTTTATAGCAATACCATGTTACTTATTTGTTTATTATATTTTAATTCAAAAAATGAATTTTTATTTTTAATTGTCATCTAAGTTTCATCCTCTTATTTTTCCTTTCTTTAGATGGCATATTGATTTTTTTATACTAAATTGATTTTGATGAAAATAAAAAAAATCAACTTTAATATTTATGGCCCAACATTATACTTCACATGTAAATAAATTTTATGAAAACCTTATTACATTTCTTAAAATCCATAAACAATTTAATATTACTAAAAACATGTTTTAAAAAATTTGACAAAAAATATTGCATTAATGAAATTTTATTCATTGATATGATTTTATTTTTGAAAAGGAATTATTGATATAATGTTAAAAAAAAATTAAAAGTTATTACTAACAGATACAATTATATAAAATACAGACAGAAATATCAAATTAAATAAGTCTGATTCGTTTAATCTTGGGTTATCATTATCTATGTTTGTTCATTAAAATAGAATTACATATACAAGTCCTAACCGGTCTTGAGTAAATTATTGGATTATTTCTTGATTAGTTTGAAAACTAAAATTGCTACGACATAAATATAAAATAAATTAGTCTTACATATAAAAATTACAAAAGTACATTATTACTCACTCAATATTTCAATAAAGACTTATAAAATTCAAATAATAATTTGATTAAACTTAATTTTGTTCATGAGTCCATCAAAACAGATAAGTCATTAGATGTATTCTATTGATGAGAGGCTTAATAATTTTGTTGAAAATTTTAGATTCGAATTATTGTCAATGTAAAAAATAATAATAATAATCGAAGATTCCTCAATTTTTTACACTTGATCAAGCTCCTTCAACATATTTAAAAAAATTGTTTCCAACCCAAACTTTCTCCTAACATACCCATATCATAAATTGCTATATTAATAAAATCAATTTCAAACATATGTTATGTTTTGGTTTGGCAATGATGTTTTATGCTTAACCTACTATCAAATACCAATAATATGAACTTGCAAGCAATGACAATGTCATTCACATTAAACGGTCATATGATAATGACACTTCTGAAATTTTGCCCCACAGCGTACACCTTTTTCTTCTCCCTCTGTTAACCCTGTTTCTCCACTTTCACCTTTTCCTTAGCTTCAAAGTCTTCCTTGCTTCATTCCCATCCGTTTCACACAATACCAAGCAACCTCATGCCAAGCTTGCTCTCCTCACCAATGGCGGATTCTAGCCCTTACACCAAACCCCGTATTCCATTTTCAGACTTCAAAGCGCCGATCCGAGCAAAACCCATTGTTAACAAAGGTAAGTCTTACTCAGACATCCTCTTCAAATCTGTCTTTCTGGTTCTTTTTCTCATTGTTCTTCCATTTATACCTTCACAAGCTCCTGAATTTATAAGCAACCAAACCATACTCAATAAGTTCTGGGAACTCCTTCACCTTCTATTTATTGGCATTGCTGTGGCTTATGGGTTTTTAAGTAGAAGGAATGTAGAATCTGACATTGAAATTGAAACTCACCCCATTATAGAAAACAATGCACCACATTATGTCTCTAAAATGCTTCCTGTTTCTTCGATTTTCGGAGATGGGTATGAAAATCCATGTGGGTCTGATGAGAAAAGGATGATGCATTGTCGGAATTCCCAGCATCAGTACTTTGAAGGTGAAAATGGGGTTGTGTGCTCCCATGGAGGTACTGTGATGGATGAACAGTACAAAACCGAGTTGCCAATTTCTGATGATAATTTCACTGATTCAGTTAGATATGAAGGATCCAATGTGGTTCAAGCCTGGAATTCAGAGTATTACCATCGTGAGCCAGTCGTTGTCTTAGCTCAACCAAACTACATGATGGGTGGTGAAAGTGGAGCAGTTGTTGGTTATAGGCCTCTAGGACTACCCGTTCGGAGTCTAAGATCTGCAGCTAGAGACTTAGATGGTCCTTTTTATACCAATGAAAGTGATTCTAGTTCGGGTCGTAGAGGTTCATCTGAGAGCTCAAGTAGGAGTAGAAATAGGGAATTTGGTGATCTGGGTCCTTCCAATTTGGAGCAAAAATTCAATCATGCTGCTGCTGCTGGATCATCTTCCCCGATTCTGTGGCAGTCAAGGTCCAGAAAGATTGAAAATGAAGAATGGCATGGTAATGCTAATATTATCCATCCTTCACATTTTAGGCCTCTTTCAGTAGATGAAACGAAGTTTGAGTCACTCAGTTCAAGATCCTTTCAATCCATGTCATCTTTCTCGTCCCAAAGGAGTTTGTATTCTTCCTTGGACTCTATTTCAGCAGAAAATGTGAACTTCCAAGAGGAAGATGTAGGAAACAAGAAAACTTCTTATGGGCCTTGTTCTAATACTATGAACTTCCAAGAGGAAGATACGGGAAATAAGATGAATTCTCATGTGTCTTCTTCAGAAAATATGAACTTCCAAGCGGAATACCTGGGGAAAAAGGTGTCTTCTTATGGGGTTTCTTCAGAAAATCTGACTTTCCAAGAAGAATATATGTCTTCTTATGGGGTTTCTTCGGACAATGTGAATTTCCAAGAGGGGCATATAGAGAAAAAGATGACTTCCTATGGGCTTTCTTCAGAAAATTTGAGCTTTCAAGGGGAATATATGGGGGAAAAGATGACTTCATATGTGCCTTCAGATAATATGAACTTCCAAGAGGAATATATGAGAACTCTGATGTCTTCTTATGGGGATTCTTTAGAAAATGTGAACTTTCAAGAGGAAGATATGGGGGAAAAGATGAGTTCTTATGGGTCTTCAGAAAATATGCACTTCCAAGGGGAAGATATGGGGAGAAAGAAGGCTTCCTATGGGTCCTCTTTGGAGAATTTGGACTTTCAGGAGAAATATTTTGGAAGAATGAAGACTTCCTGTGGGATTTCTTCAGAAAATATGAACTTCCAAGTGGAAGATATGGGAGGTAAAAAGGCATCCCCCGGTTCCTCTTCAGAAAATTTGAACTTGCCAGAGGAATATCTGGGAAAAAGGAAGATTTCCTATGGGGTATCTTCAGAAAATATGAAGTTTCAAGAGGAAGAAATAGGGAGAAAGAAGACTCACTATGGGTCCTCTTCAGAAAATTTGGACTTTCAGGAGAAATATTTGGGAAAAGGGAAGACTTCCTGTGGGGTATCTTCAGAAAATTTGAACTTCCAAGAGAAAAATATGGGGGGAAAGAAGAAATCTTCAGAAAGTTTAAACTTCCAAGAGAAAGATATGGGGAGAAAGAAGACATACTCTGGGTCTTCTTCAGAAAATTTGAACTTGCAGGAGGAATATATGGGAAAAAAGAAGACTTCCTATGAGGTTTCTTCAGAAAATATGAACTTCCAAGAGGATAATACCGAGAGAGAGAAAATTCCCTGTGGCTCTTCTTCAGAAAACTTGAACTTTGAAAAGGAATATTCAGGAAAGAAAAAGAATTCCATTGGTGCTTCTTCAAGACATGGAAGAATGGCAACTAAAGAAAAATATGTTGCTGTTTCGCATCCTTCACATTTTAGGCCTATGTCAGTTGATGAAGCTCAATTTGAATCTCTCAGTTCTTGGTCTTTACAGTCTACAGATGCTTCCTCATCCCGGACAAGTTTATACACTTCATTAGACTCCGTTCCATCAGAGATTACAGAGTTGCAAAATTTTGAAAATTTTTCAGGAAAGAGGAGTTCTCATGGCAATTTTGCTTCTCCATCTTCATCAAGTTCCCCATCAGCATCACCACCAGGTAGAAGTAGAATGAATGGAGAGGCTTCACTGAAAGCTTTTCATTCTCGTGGATATAGTGTTGGCTCCTTGCTTGAGGATAACACGAAGAAAAGCCTGAAAGATGAATTGAGGGGTTTAGATGGTATTAGAGGAGAGGATTTGTCATCCAACAAAGAGTCAGGACTGCATCAGTCAGACCCAGAAAAGCCTCCACGGCCAACCAAAGCTTTATCAAGGGGAAAATCAGTAAGGACAAGAAGGCCTAGTTTGCTGACTTCGGAGACCATGGGAACCGGGGAGATATTTATTAACAAAAGTGATGAAAGGATGGAAAAGATGCATGATAGTGTTAAAGAATCATTGGTGAGAAAAGGTAGTAAAAAGAAAGATGGATGGACTGATCATTTGTTGAAAAGCAACAGTAAGCAGAATGTGGATACTTCCAATCATGAGCCTGAGGCAGCATTTTTCACTTGTAATGAGAGAGATAAATGGGAACCGTCCAAGATTGTGTCTAAGGAAGACTCATACATTGAGCTTAAAAACATTCAGCTGAGCTCGGATGAAGACCAGGTCTCCGAGTGTGTCAGTGATTCAGGACTGGATTCTGAGGTGGATAAGAAAGCTAGTGAGTTTATAGCCAAGTTCAAAGAGCAGATTAGGCTTCAGAAATCAGCATCAGTCGAAAGATCAAGAGGGCTAAGGCTAAGTACCAGTGGAAACTACATTAGGTAATCTGTAAACTTTTGTAGTTCCATTAGTTGCCAACAGGATGAACATGAAAGTTCATTGGAGGTCATAACATTTTACATTATGTTTAATTTATTTTTCTCCATCTTTTGTTTTTATTTACACTTCCGTTTATTTGTTGAAGTTGAATTTCTTTTATATAACGACTCAGTAACTATATTAAGACGGGCGGCAGGGCAGTTGAGGTAATTCCTCCATGTATTTAGTGGCAGTATGTCTTCCACTTATGCTATTTTTTCACATACAACAAGAATATCACTTGTTCACCTTAAGTGGAGCTGTTGTTTTCTCGTGTTGAATTCACCATTTATATTTTGGTGTCTTTGCACCACAATTGGGTAAAAATATATATCTAAGTTGATTATGAAACTAGCTATGAGAAACATATAAAGACGGAATAGCAGATGTCTTATGAGATTGGAAATTTGAATAAATAGAATAGCGGTTTGAGCAGTCTTTTTTGTTAGCTCTTTGGTTTCTATCATGTCCTATCTATATTGAATTACTGTACAAAATTGACTTACGATTTTAATTACTACTACTGGTGCTCTTATATTTCTCCCTCTCTGCATGTATTTTCCTTTTTCTTCTGTTATTGGCATTTTGTTTTCTTGCTTCACTCATTTAATGATAAAATTGAGGGTTTGTTTATTACCCTGGAGAACATATTCCATAAGAAAAATCTCTTATTTGTTTGTATATAAATAAAGGATTTTTATGTCACGTCTATATTAGCAAAATAATGGTGCAATGTTAGTGGGGGAAAAACAACATTTGTTCTGAAATCGTGAATATTTTCCACCTCGTAATCTCACACGTAATTTGAGCAAATAGAAAATTTTACGATTTAATTTTTTGTAACTAAAAACATAATCCTATGAGATACTTCCTTATGGAAGATGTTTTTCAACAAAACAAATAGACTCTCAGAGAATTTCTTTGTTTCCGTTGATCAACTTGCGGTTAGGAAATTGTATATCATGCACTGAATGCCATTAATTTTTCATGGCAATAAAATTCCATAGGAGGAGAGATTATTTAGTTGAAGAGAAATCTGAAATCATGTTGTAGAGCCTTGAAACTGAAAATGGAATCTTGATTGCCCTAGTTGTTCTCTAAGAAATTTTATTTAAAAATTATTAGAAGATTTCTTAGGCATGGAGAAGACTAGGAATCCCACTGGAGAAGGCAGGCATGCTTATAAAATATAGAAAAATGCTAGTTTCACTCTCATTTTTATAAAAATTATCTCATATATATGAAACAAAATTTAAATGAAATTGACTCTACTTATTTAAAGCAAGTTAGTGTTTGACTCAAATTGCATTATGTATGAAATTGTATATGGTAATAGTGTGAACAGCTCTATCTTTAAAATAAAAAGTGTATAGTATGAGTAGCTCCATTTCTAAAATAAAAAGTGTATGCTTGACTTGGAGTACAAATGGTGTTCAACCACACTTTAAAATTGTACTTTAGTTCCCTTTAAATCATAACCTACATTTTGTATGATGCAGCAACATCCTTATTGTCTCTTTCTTTAAGGAGGGAGGGGGGGGGGGGTTTAAAGTTAGTATGTAGTTAGTTAGTAATTAGAAATGTCTGACAGTTAAAAGGAAACAAGAAGTCTATTTTTATTTTAGTCAAATAGACTCTATCCAACCGTAGAAGAGTCATTTTCCCACTAATTTGTAATTTGTATTACCTAGCCGTGCTGCTTTACTTTAATTTATTTTATTCTGCAGAATTAAAATAACTATCATAAGACTAAAGTCGGTTAATTCTGTCCATTAGGAGATAAGCATACTGCAACATGCAAACTGCCTTTGCATTGGAAGCATAGGTTATGGAAGCACTCAGAGAATTATTTACAGAAAGGAAAAAGAATAGGAGAGAAGATTCTGTATCTTTACTCAATTTCAACAAAAATCTGAAATTGCTGAACAAGTTTTGGATACTAGGGCTCATCTATACATGGATTAGAGCTCTTTAGTATATGGCATATAATGTGACGCAGCCCTCTCCCTTTGATATTTCGGCTTTTAGTTTTTGCTAGGTTGAGTGATATTTCGGCTTTTAGTATATGGCATATAGAAGATGGTTTTAAATCTTTCAAATTTGAAGTCCATGGATTGTAAGTCGTTTAAAGTTGCCAAATATATTAATAGGCACATTTTTGTATTCTTGATTATCAATACAATACATGAATTAAAGAGACACTTGTTGGATAATTGTAAAACAAGCTTAAATGCTAATAATCATACTTAGCCTCGAGTTTCCATATACTCAACAAACTTGTCTATGTAATTTTGGTGTAGCTCTCTGTCCCCAAATATCTTGCTCATCTTATCAGCCTCATCTCTGTAAACCTTCCCTTCTTCCAATATCAGTGATCTAAGTGACTTGGCCACTGAATCCTTTGTGAACTTTCCATCTTGCTCATTTCTTGGAACCCTGATTCCCACCTTTTTGTCCTCCAAAAGCCTAGCAACTAAACCTTGTTCATTCTGGAAAGGCAACATAATGAGTGGGCATCCAAATTGAAGGCTCTCTATCACTGAACTCCATCCACAGTGAGTCAAGAATCCCCCAATAGATTTGTGTGCCAAAATCCTCAGCTGAGGTGCCCAAGTCGTCCACACGATGGCACGGCCATTTGATTGTTGCTCGAACCAATCTGGCAGCTCAGGCGGCTCACTGCTAGAAGGGTTATTTTGCTTCTTTAGTGCCCAAAAATAGGGCAAACCAGATAGGTGTAATCCCATGGCTATTTCTGTAAATTCTCCCCTGCTTAGTGTCACTTCACTTCCAAATGCTATGTAAACCACTGAATTCTTTTCTTGCTTATCAAGCCACCCAACAATTTTTTTCCAATTTTCATCCTTTCCCTCTTCAAAGAAACTCTGTGGGGGTGGTAATAAACCAGTTGGAATCACTGGTTTTTTACAGAGTTTTTCAAGAAATGACAAAGACTCACCTTCAATCTCCCGACAACTTCTTATAGCAAATGCATCAGCCCCGTGAAGGGTTGCTTGCACTCGGAAAACATCCGAGACTCTGGATTCATTTTGTTCAACGTGATCGTTGGACATTATCTTCTCCTCAAAGGGTCTAAGATCTACTTCAGAGGATTTTTCCTTGAAAATCAGTGCACTAAGAATGTAGGAAGTACCATAGGCACTACATATGTTGAACCAGATGCCTGAGATGCCAAGCTTTGTGTTGATTGCTGGCAGCCAGTAAGGTGCAAAGTCATATACAACCCAATCTGGTTTAGATCTTTCCAGAAATTGGCCTACAGGTTCTTCAAGGCCATCAAAAGCCTTCTTAAGATAAGGGACAACATGGGATGGTATGTCCATAGTGGCCTCTGAATCTTCAGGCAGATTTTCTACATGGGGAAGTGGGATTTCAATCACCTCTATGAGAGGTTGCAGATTTGAAGGGAGTTCTGGAAGACGCCGGAGGTTTCTCGGCGTCGAAATGAAGGAAATTTGATGACCTTCTGAGCAATGAGTTTGGAAAGCTCAAAGAATGGAACTATGTGACCAAAGGCTAGCCATGGGAACACAGCAATGTGAAGCTTCTTCTTAGGCTTTTCTGCCATGGTGGTGATGGTGAGTAAGCTATTGATGCTTCTCAATTTATTTGCAAATGGATGTTGAATAAATCCATAAAATGGTAGAGTAATGATATACTTACATGTGTGCACCTATTGATAGGGCTGATAGATTCCATGTAAAGTGCAATGGAAAGTGAGTAAACAGGATTACTCAAGAACTGTCCGAAGAGGAAAAAGATAATTTTATCATAGGTCATTGTCACCTAAAAGTAAAAAAAAATTGTGGAATGAAAGGAATTTTGAAAAGATGTTATTTTTATATTAGTACATTTTTGTTGATGCATGTTTCTTTCAAAATTAAATTATGTATAAAAATAATAATTAATATAAAAAATTATAAATTAGACATTAAAACAAGGATATAAAAGTGACATTACTATTCACTAGGGGGGTTTTGACCCTCAAGCCATCACAGCACTAACAAGCACGAGAGTCAATAGTGACAGTAGGTCTTCTCAATGATAAATCGTAATCTAAAATTTTAATGATTTAAAGAGTAAAATTTTTTTGGATGAAATAATTTGTGTGTTGGAAGGGAAGTCATAATTATCGCTTCCTACTAAGCTCCGCCCCTTAGTCTTCCGGATATCATGGCAATCTGTTGATGTAAGATTTTATTATTCATAAAATTTAGGAAAGGTTAATGTCTTATTACGACAATACAAAAATAAGATATAAAGTCTCTCAACGTGGGCCTCTAATGCTTCAGATAATACAACCTTTGATCACGTGGATCTTAAGAAAAGAGGATGGAAGGTTGGCCACTAGAAATTTAAAATTCGGATATAATATTCTGTGATCATGTGGCATGAATCATGATCTTAAGAAACAAGGATGGAAAGGTGGCCACTAGAAATTTAAAATTCGGATTTAATATTCTGTGATCATGGGCTTTTTGCCCTGTATGGTGTCCTTTCCGAAAGTAATTCTCCAAATGATATTCTTTCTAAAATATTTTTTCGCAAGGGGCAAGGTATTGTTCTCAGTACGTCTTGCCCCATTTTTATTTTATTTATTTTTTTATTTTGTAAAACAAATTTTTTATTTTTTATTTTTTTTATATTTTTTAAATAATTATTTATTAATAATAATATTAGATGATAGAAGATTTAAAGTTTTAAATAAATTTAATGTAAAATAACTAGATAGCATATCACAATTAATTATATATTGATCAAAATTTTAATAAAAAAATAAATTTTATCATAAATAAAAAATTTAAATGTTAAATTTAAAAAAAAAAATTATTTTTTTTTTAAAAAGAAAAATAAAAAAGTTGGAAGCCCAATTTTTTCTAATTTTTTAATTTTGATTTTTTTATTTTTTTTTTAAAAAAATAAAAAATAAAAATAAAAATATTAAAAAAATTTTAAAAAATAAAGTCAACATAAAATAATTAAACAATATGTTATAATTAATTATATATTAAATAAAATTTCAATTAAAAATAAAATAATATCATGAATAAAAATTTTAAAAATTTAAATTTTTTATTTTTTAAAAAATAAAAATAAAAAATGAATATAAAAATGAAAAATAAAAAGTTATAATTTTTTATTGAAATTTTGCTCAATATATAACATTA
>JANHAO010031000.1:0-10031 GCA_026873985.1 Saraca asoca
TAGACCTTGAAAGAGGCTAATAATGAATGTAGGCTAAACCATCCCCAATAATCCAAGTAATTATGATAGGAAAGAATTTACATTACTTGTAGAAAAATCATAATTGAGATGAATCCTAATCCTAGGCTTTTTACATCTGATATCTTCTTTGATTATTACTTTCTTTGCTTTCTTTAATTAATTTATTCTTTTATTTTCTGTTCTTCTTTCTTTCTTCCATTCCTTTTTATTTATTTCTTTTATTTTCTATTGATTTGGATAGTAAAATGGTAAAGATTCTAGTAATTGAAATAGCTTCCCTGTGGGATCGACCCGTATTTGTCAGTACTAGCTACAACTACGCTGTGCACTTACGGATATTTAAACATTACATCAATGCGGCACTAAAGGAAGAGGTGGATAGGCTCTTGGTGAATAATTTCATCCGAGAAGCACATTACCCCACTTGGGTGGCCAATCCCGTCCTCGTGAAAAAGAATAATGGGAAATGGAGGATGTGTATCAATTTCACAAACCTTAATAAGGCGTGCCCTAAAGATAGTTTCCCTTTGCCAAGGATTGACCAACTCATGGATGCAACGGTGGGGTACGAGATCCTCAGCTTCATGGATGCCTATTCGGGGTATAATCAAATCCTGATGGCTGCGCAGGATGAAGAACATACCTCGTTTATTACTAATCGTGAGTTATACTGCTATAAGGTGATGCTTTTCGGGCTTAAAAATGCATGGGCAACTTACCAGCGATTAGTAAATATGATGTTTTGAGAGCAAATTGGCAAGACAATGGAGGTATATGTTGACAACATACTGGTAAAGTCCAAACAGCACATCGATCACGTCCGAGACTTAGAAGAGATGTTCCAGTCCCTGAAAAGGTATTGGATGAAGCTGAACCCATACAAATGTGCATTCGGAGTGGCCTTCGGTAAATTCCTTGGTTTCATAGTCAATAATAGAGGGATTGAAGCAAAACCAGAGAAAATTAGAGCACTCCTTGATTGCTTTCTCCCACTGGTCCAAAAGATGTCCAAAGCTTGAACGACCAGATCGCTATGCTTGGAAGATTCATTTTGAAGGCGATGGATAAATGCATCCCCTTCTTTGATGTCCTCAAAAGAGTGAAAAGATTCGAATGGACCCCGAAATGTGAGGTCACTTTTCAAGAGCTCAAATCGAACCTTAGACGAGCACTACTCCTGTCTAAACCAAAAGAGGGTGAGAGATTAACTGTTTACTTAGGAGTATCCTAGCACACATTAAGCGCAACCCTAACATGAGAAGAGGGAGGAACTCAACTCCCCATTTACTATATAAGCAAGAAACTGCTAGATGCCGAAACAAGATACTCACTATGGAAAAGCTCGTCTATTATTTAGTCATCGCCTTAAGAAAGTTGTGACCCTACTTCCAAGCTCACAACATAAGGGTCCTCACACAATTCCCACTGAGACAAATCTTGTAGAAGATGGACATCTTAGGATGGCTACTCAAATGGACAATAGAACTCACCCAGTTTGACATCGAATATAGGCCCAGATCGGCCATCAAGGGATAAGCGTTGGCCGACTTCATTGTAGAATTCACAGGGCCTATGCAAGAGGAGAAGGAGATTCTTAAGACCCCGTGGTAGAAATTATACATTGACGGGTCATCCAATGACCAAAAGGCCAGAGCAGGGATGCTTCTCGTCAGTCCGAGAGGACACAAGGTCTTCTGTGCTCTAAGGTTTGGCTTTCAAGCCACTAATAATGAAGCTGAGTATGAGGCCTTGTTAGCAGGCTTGCAATTGGCCAGGGAGGTATGAGTCAAAAGATTAAAGATTTTCAGCGATTCATAACTCATTGTCTACTAGGTGAAAAGTGAATACCAAGCTCAAGGGTCAAAGATGATAAGCTACCTCTAAAAAGTCCAAGAGTTGTTAAGCTCCTTCTAGCAATACAAGATCAATCAAGTACCACGAGCTTAAAATGTGCATGCCGATGCCTTGGTTCACCTGTCCACCACTGAAAATGTTGATCTCTTGGCAACAATCCCAGTAGAGCTCCTTCCATCCCTGAGTATCGAGCAGCATGATGTCATAATGGCAATTGCCAAAGGGCCTAACTCTCGGATGAATCTAATTCTAGACTACTTGCAGAATGATAACTTACCAGAAGATAAACTTGAGGTGCGATGTTTGCAAGCTCAAGCAGCTAAATATTACATTTATGATGATGCACTATACAAGAGAGGGTTCACAATCCCACTTTTGAGATGCACAGATAGTAAGGACTGCAACACTATCCTAGAGGAGATTCATACGAATCATTGCGGAAACCATGTTGAGGGGCTATCCTTGGCACAAAAAGCTCTTCAACAAGGGTTTTATTGGCCAATGATGAAATAGGATGCTATAGACCTCGTCAAGAGGTGTGATAAGTGCCAGAGGTTTGCAAAGGTGTGCAGGCTCCTCCAGCCTACCTGAAGCAAATGACTAGTCTATGGCTATTCGCAATCTGGGGAATGGACTTGATCAGACCACTTCCTAAGGCTCGAGGAAATTGCAAATACATGATAGTAGCCATGGACCACTTCACCAAGAAGGCAGAGGTGGAGGAACTTACTAAAATCTCATCTTCTAAGGTCAAAAAGTTCATGTGGAACAATATTATCTATAGGTTCAGAGTCCCTCAGTAGATCGTAACCAATAACGGGACTCAGTTTACTAGTGAGCAGTTCATCATGTTCTACAATGACATCAGAATCACTAAAAGCTTCACAGTCGTAGACCATCCGCAAGCCAACGGGCAGGTAGAGGCCATTAACAAGATCATCAAGAGGATCTTGAAGACTAATCAAGAGGATCTTGAAGACTAAGTTAGAAGCTAAAAAGGGAGCCTGGGCGGATGAATTGTAGATGGTGCTCTAGGCCTACAGCACCACGCCTTGCAGCTCCACAGGGGAGACTCCTTTCTTGATGGTATACGGATGCGAGGCAATGATCCCAGTAGAACTTGAGGTCGCGACACAGTGAAGAATTACTTTCAACCCAGAGGATAATGATCAACTACTCACTATGAACCTGGACCTTGTGGAAGAAGCGAGAGAAAGAGCTAGCTTCAAGATTGCTACCTATCAATGATACATTGTGAGGCATTACAATAGCAAAATACGAGCTTAGAAATTCAAGCCAGTGACCTCATCCTATGCCTCGTTCTTCCTGGAGCATGTAAACCCAGCGAGGGGACCTTAGGATTGAACTGGGAAAGTCCATACCTTGTTAAAGGGATCGTGGGCGATGGAGCCTATCATCTAGTGGACATGAATGGAATGGACCTCCCCCGAGCTTGGAACACCGAGCACCTTCGTCGTTATTACCAATAAGTGTCTCGATGTGTAAGAGTTGGTCCATTGTAAATGTGTATGAAATTCTTTGAATTTTTTGTAGAATAAGGTTCGAAAAGAATTCTATGTAAAGTAGCGTAATATAATTACAGTTGATATGGCATGTTTGAATTTTTGTCCCAATATAAACAAGCAAGTAATTTTGCATATTCACGCATGAAAGTAATGAAGAAAGAAATGTTCAGCTTTCATCACAATAAAGTCATTTCATATAAATCGTTCATGAAGTTTGTCATAAGTCTTAGAAAAGAAATGTAAAGTTACAAAGTTTATGTTTCAAGAGGCTGGAACATCAGGAGCTAAGTTTTCACCAGGTTAGGGGTTAGAAGTTAGAGCATCAGGAACATTGGCTGCTAGACTAGCATCAGTGACCTGCGTGCCACCTTCTCCTTAAATGACAACTTCAGTGGGACGGGCTTCGATCTCAGCACTATGTCCCTTCATCGAGGAGCTAGCCTTGGCAACTCCCCTTTTGTAGCGGTCACAGCCTCTAGAGCTTGAGGGTTAAAGAACGAGAAGTGCAACTCAGGATGTTCCTCCCATAAAATGTAGAAGAAAGTAGCACAAGTCTTGGTCCTCATCTCCCTGGCCGTTTCTGCCACCAGTGAAGACATCTCTGCTTTGACCTTAGCCGCTTCCTCGTTGGCGAGCTCAATTTCTCTCTTCAGTGCCCTCAACTCTTCAGCAGTAGCCTTGGCTCGTTGCTTTGCAGATCTCGCCCTCTCCTTTACAGTGTCGGCCAATTTTATCACTAACTATGCCTGAGACTAGGCCTCGTCTAACTCTATCTTGGCCTTATTTAGATTGTTGGTTATGAGGCCAAGATTTAGCATAGCGGCCTCGCAACGCGCTACTTTGCGAGACAGAGTGGCTTCCATTTCTTTGACCTTTTCCTTCAACTCCAGGACCTTAACTATTGAGACTGCCAGCTCGTCCATGAAAGTGAACTTCTCGTCATCCTGGCCTCGGACTGCTTCCTCAATCTTCATCAACGTCAGTAAGCTTTGCGAGAATAAGCGACAAGGTTAGACTACAAAGCAAACAGGATGATCGAGACAAGGAGCAATACTTACCACCTAGCTGTGGCAAGCCGCATATCCTACCAACCTCCCGATAGTGAACTCTTCAGCCTCTAGCATTCCAATCTCGCTGCTAGACCCTAAGATCGTACCCATACTCTCAACAAGGGTTTAAGCATACTCTTTGATCTTAGAGTCAGGCTCGACCACCGGTGCCACAACCTCAGCCTCCGGCATAGCACCCTTGCAAGAGGTCACCTTCTTCTTTCCCTTCTCAACCTTCTACTTCTTAGGGGGAGGACTGAAAGGGGTAATGACGTCACCTGCAGCCATTTCTTTAGGTCATGGCATTGAGGCTGGTCCTTGCGAAGGGATCACAACAGAGGCTGTTGGCTAGTTTACAACAACTGGAGTTGCATCGATCTCAGGGGCTGGAGGTTGGTTTGTAATGACCAAGGTTGAATCGATCTCAAGGGCCGGAGGGGCTTCTTCCTCGTTGTTCGAAGGTGACGTCCTTAGAATAAACTCCATTACTTTGTCATAATCATCAAAATTAGCAGGCCTAACCTCTACTGCATGGTAGATTCCTACCTCCCTTGTAAGCTAAGTGTCCTTGGCAGGAGCGAGCTTGTAATAACAAAAGAGACTCTCATCAAATCAAAAGTTATTCTCGAGGTTGTCAGACATCACGAACTGGTTCAAGATCTCCAACTCGTTAGCCCTTAGCATCGGCCTCTTACCAGTCCTGTCTACAAAATCAAGCAAAGGTCAGAATCAAAAGTAAATATCAAAGACCCACCAAACTTACTCACTCCCAGTCTACCTATCTAGAACGAGAACAAAATCAAAGTTTCTAAAGAAGTGCAACGAGGGGCAAGAAATGTAGAACCAGCGAGATTTGTAACAGCTCACGTTGGACTTCCCTTTGGCATCCCCGTTCGACAAGATGCTCTTATACGACGCCTATTGAGTTGAGAGATGGTAAAGCCCATCCTTTGAGTTTGCACACCTGAGGTCATATAGGTAGCATAGAGCTTCGAGTGATGGTGGTGGGAAGTCGTTGCCCAAATGGATTAGAGCTAGCGAGATGAGCAAGGTATAGGAGTTTGGTGTGAGCTAGAATGGGCTAAGTTTTACTTTATTTAAGAAGTTGACAATAAAGGGTTGCATTGGAAATCTTAGTCCTGCTATGAGGTGCAGAAGACTGATAGTGACGAAACCCCGAGGTGGATGGGGAGCATAATCATCTGGAGTAGGAACCATGGCACTACATCCTTTAGGAATCTGGCATGATCGGATTATAGATTGGATGTCACAAAGATGCACAATTGAGGAGTGCAACTTGAATATGTGGCGGTCGAAACATTAGCTCGTGATGGTCTCTTAGCCCTCGGTATGTTCTAGATGAGTATTAAAGTCCATGTGACCTCCCTCCCATTCGAAGTCGCTTTATTAGCATGTCGTACAACTCCTGCACTCTGGGGTAAATCTGGTTCATCGTCCCGTTTGTAATTAGATGACGGTGACATACATGACCTACTCCCATCTACACAAAGAAAAAGGCTGGTCAAGTCACTATTAGCGAGCCGTACCGAAGGCTAAGACTAACAACCCCCTACACTGTAGGCCATGCACACCTTAAGTCACCGCATCAACAACCCAGACTCTGACAAATGGAGGGGACATAACAACTAAATCCCAGAATCCCGAAAGGCTAAAAACAACATCCAAAAATGCTAAAGTCTACCAGCAGACCAACTATACCGATTCAATCAAGCTGAAACATCCAAACAAGCTCTACCTATTAGCCCTGTTGTCCCTTAGCCAGTTATGATCAAGTTTCCTACTGCCTACAAAAGAGGAAAATGCAGGAAAGTGCAAAGCAAAAGGAGTCATACCATGATCTGTAGAGGCAGAAGGTTCGAAATACATTGCAGCAGCAGTTTCCAGCAAAGAGAGCTTGAATAATAGTCAAAAAATTAAACCAGAATCGATAGAAATAGGTGACAAAGAAGCTATCATGACATCCAGGAAAGCAAATGAGTAGAAGAAACCAAAACTCTAGAAATTTTGAATGGCAACTAAGAGGGAGAGAGAAGACCCCTTTAAGTTTATAAATGCATCCGATCCCACCGTCAGATTAAGAGACCTATCAATTACCCACGATCCAACTGCTTGAAAAGCTCATGATGATGTGGCACACACTTATCAAAACTAGGAGTAATTATTGCCAGCCACCGTTGGGAATCGAAGAGTCATGAAAGAGACAAATGGGAGTGCCAAATGACTTATTGGGATCACAGGTCATGCAGCACTAGACTATGACGGCATTCCAAGACCTCGCGTCCAAAAAGTGCTCTACACACGAAAATCTAGCGCAGTCAGTTCCAAGACCTCGTGTCCAAGAAGTGCTTTACACACTAAAATCTAGCGTAGCCAGTTCCAAGACCTCGCATCCAAAAAGTGCTCTATGCATAAAAATCTTGCACGAGCCATGTCCAAGAAGTGCTCATCGCACAAAAATCTTACGCGGACAGTTCCAAGACCTCACATCCAAGAAGTGCTCTATGCATAAAAATCTTACATGAGTCACATCCAAGAAGTGCTCCTCGCACAAAAATCTTGTACGGACAATTCTAAGACCTTGTATCCAAGAAGTGCTCTACGCACAAAAATCTTACGTGAGCCACATCCAAGAAGTGCTTTGTGCACGAAAATCTTATGTAGGCAGTTCCAAGGCCTTGCATCTAAGAAGTGCTCTACACACAAAAATCTTGTGCAAGCCTCGTCCAAGAAGTGCTTTACGCATAAAAATCTTGCACGGACAATTTCAAGACCTCGCATCCAAGAAGTGCTCCATGTATAAAAATCTTGTGCGAACCCTGTCCAAGAAGTGTTTTACGCATAAAAATCTTGTGTGGACAATTCTGATACTTCGCACCAAGAAGTACCACGAGCACCAAACTTTTGCGCTAACTGATATGTCCACGCAACCTGCATGGAAACTCAGTCTCGTGATAGCAATAATGCTCGAGCACCCTCCTAATTAAACCTGGCCATGAAATCACTCTAACACTTGTGCTTTTTGCTGATTAAAATGAGCCGACATGATCGACTGATCATGCATATAGCACATATCCTTTAAGTTGAAATTTATTGGCTTAAGCCTATTGATGAAAATTTTACTTTTAATAACTGGGGTTGATTAACCCATTAAATACTCCATATAACGATTATCAAGTTATGATTTTGTAAGAGTTAGTCATGTTGCCGTCAGTAACCAATTGAATCGTCAATATGACGGACTTGTAAAGACAAATAATATGAACGTAATGCTTGAAGTTTTATTAAAAGGCCTCCTTCAACAGGGTAGGTTTACATCAGAAGATTTAATATACAAGAATAAAGCAAAAGCCTAAAGCTACTAATTCAACAAGGGGAGGGAGAACTAGCTTCCGGGAGACAAACTCCCATCAAATGAAATACCCACCAACACGGTTGCTCCTGCTTATAACCTTTCTCAACCAATAGTTCATTTCTTGACTCAAACCCAAAGCAATTCAAAAAGGAGCCAGGAATCTGACTAGCAAGGCTGAACCTCACGGAAAAGTTGTGAGGAAGTAATCCAAGATCTGTACAAGACTTCCCAGGAGCCAATAAGAGAAGTTATCCAGGGAAGCCACGTGCAATGAGCCTTTCACACCCCCAAAACCTTTGCAATGGACCATGCACACCCCGAAGAGCTTCACCAGAAGCCAAACTGCTGATAGAGGGCTTAACTAAAACATCCATTAGGCAATCTCATAAAGAAGCAAGGGGAGCTTTATAGGCTTTATAAACTAGTTCGGGTTCATCAAATGGCCCAAATGACATTTGGCTATTCTAGATCGAACGGTCTAGAAAAAATGAGATTGCAACACCAAAAGCTACACACAGTGAGAGGTATGGCCTAAAGCAAGGGAAATGAAAGTTTGAAAAACAGAAAAGACAACACGATAATCTGAACATGAAGACTTATCCATCCTATAGACTACAGACAAAGACCTTGACCATCAGTTGCAACTCCTAGCCCGCAAAGCAAACCAAGAGTTAGAGGGCTTATGTTATGGGCATTTTCTGAAAAGTACAGTGGCCGATTGAAGTCCAGTAAGAGGCATAACCAACCAAATAGAGGCCCAATTGGGGATCAAGATCGCTCTACGAGGACATCGAGCCATCGCAAGCTGGAAGCACTAAGTGACATCACAGTGAGGAGCGCAGCTTATTGAGAAGGCCTCCAACCCATCAACGAAAGGACTACCACTCTAACCATCCTCGAGGAGAATGACCAAGCTAGTAATGCGAGGTTAACCAAAGCTTCCAGCTTGCCCATTAGCACAATACCAGGTTGCAAGGCTAGTGAGCCAGACACATGTACAGAGCCCAATCAGCAATCCGAGGCACACCTCTCCAACTGATAGTTCAGCCCCTAAACCGACACATTAGCCCCCTGGAAGTCTAATAATGATTTACCCAGCATTAATTACCTGATGCCAAGTATTAAATGCTCGGTGCGGCAGAAATAATCATTCTGCTACTTGTAAAATTACATTTATAACCCTCCCCCTTCTATAAATAGGAAGTGGTGGTCATTGTAAAAAAGAAAGAGAAAAAAAAAAGATTTGCATGTTGAAACTCTGCCGGAATATAGAGAGAGCATTGTATACTGTGAGAGAGCACTACCATTATATTCAAACATTGCAAAAACAACCGTTAGCTGATAATCAAAACTAACGTGGACGTAGGGGCCAACTTAGCTTTAGCCGAACCACGATAAAACTTTTGGTGTTTGCGGTCTTTCCTCTCTTTTAGTATCTTTCTTTTCTATTTTCTATCATATTCTACTTGCAATTTGGGGTAATATTGAACACAAACCTGTTGACTGGATTTTGGTGTCAACATAACCTTTATAAATATTGGTTATTAAGATAATTCAAACTAATTTTTAAGTGACACGAATTAGGTCCAACAATTTTTTTTTTTTGTCAATTGCCAATGAAGCATGGTAAAATGATATTAAAACATTCATCATTCACGTCAAAATGTGCGGGTGGAACATGAACCATTGGTGAATCTAATGAATTCGGTGAACACTTGAGCATGGTTGATTTTGAAATCCCATAATACATTACAATCAAATTTTAAATTTAATGGGTGAGGAGATTCACATACTTTAAATCCTAAAAATTCATATTATTACTAACTTTAAAATTTTTAAAATATTTTCATAACTTTTTGTTAAAAAATTGTAAATTTTATGAGTATAGACATTTTTTGAGAAATTATTTTATGTATCTTTAGTGAACTGAGCTATAATTTTTTTTTGTTTATCTGTTACTTATAAAATTTATATAAACTTTTAATTTTAAATAATAATTACAAAATTTTATATATTAATTTACAACTCTTATGTAAAACATTGATTAAAAAAAAAACTTGCCAATATTTCAGTGCACACCAAAAAATTACCTTCTTTTTTTTTTTTAAGTTTCATGCTTATAATGTTAGATTATTTAATAATCTGAAGTGGCCCATATAACTAATAGACTGGCTTTAAGTAAAGATAGCCTAATGTGATGGTGGTTAG
>JANHAO010031001.1:0-10029 GCA_026873985.1 Saraca asoca
CAACTTTTCATTTAGAACTAAAGGTGTTGAGACAGCTTTGCAATGTTGTATGTTGAACTTTTTAAGAATTTCTTCTGCATATTTCTTTTGAGATAATAAAACACCTTCTTTAGTTTGCCTTATCTCCATGCCATGGAAATAATTCATATAGCCAAGATTATCCATCTCAAAATGTTTCATCATTTCAAGCTTAAATTTTTTTTTTTAATCCAATTAGAATTACTCCCGGTCACAAGTAACCTGTCAACACAGAAGGATAAAATGAGGAAATCTAAATTTGCATATGTTTTAACATAAAAGATAGGCTCACTTGGACTTCTCACGAAACCTTGTTCAGTAAAATAACTATCAATCTTGCTATATTAGGCTCTAGGAGCCTGTTTTAGGCTAAATAAGGGATTTTTTGAGTTTGTAAACATAGTCTTCTATGCCAATCACCACAAAGCCTTCAGTGCAACACTTCAGCTAATATTTTGAGCTAGTAGTAGGTTTATAAAATTATGTGTTAAAAGTACATAATTTATAATTTAGCATACATTTTAATTGTTGAAAATTTTTGAAAGTAGATGTGTTATAGTGAGTGTTTAAATTTTATTCTGGGGTTAAATTACAATTTTCCTTTTTCCTTCTTTCTTTTTCTTTTTCTTTCTTTTTTTTTCTTTCTTTTTTCTTCTGCCCTAACTAGCCTTTGCTCCTTCTTTCTTTTCTCAGTCGACCTGTTCCCTCTTCTGTTAAGCTCAGCTTCTTTGGATTCTCTGGCATCTTCTTCTTCTTCTTCTTCTCCTTCTTCTTCTTCTTCTTCTTCTTCTTCTTCTTCTTCCCATCCTCTCCGATTGTGCTCAATTTTGTCCCCGATTTGCCTCTGCCTTCCAAGCTCTTGAGTTGTTGCCACTCTGCTTCATCCTCCCTAATTAGCTCTAGTCCAACTCCAACCAGCTACCACTCTTCTTTTACTCTACTCTAGCTCGCGATCTACTTTGCTTAACTTCTGGTAAGCCTGCTCTACCTTTCAGTCATCCTGGCTTGCTCAATAATCAGCTCTGCCCTAGTTTCTGCATCATGCACATGGGAGCTGCCAGTCTAGATCTACTCATGTTCTGGCTGGCTTGAAGCTGCTGGTAACTCACCAGACATACCTGCCTTGCTGCATCAGCCGTTTGAGTCTCCTTTCTCTTCAACTGGAGTGCGGTGGTTGTGGTGGCCAGAACTGGCCATTCCTCCCAGCCGGAGATCAGCAAATCGACTTCCTCCTTGCCCTTACCCAATTGGAACCCTAACCTAGTGTCAAAATAGTGAGTATAATTATGCTTTTTTTTTCTTTTAACTTGACTTTCTTTTATTTTAGGATTAGACTTATAGAATTAAAAGATTTTATATTAAATTAGGAATTTATTTTGTGAGTTGATTGAATTTTTTATTATTAGGTTTTGGTGAACTAATTGGATAACCTATTTTAGAAAATTATGATTCAAGATTACAATTTGAAGTTATCTTGTTACCTTCAAAGGTGAATGAATAATTCTACTCCTTGTGAACCGCTTTTTACAAAAATATTGATTTTGTTTAATATCAAGATCTAGAACATAATAAATTCCTAAGATTGTTAAGTAACTAGAGTGTTGATAGTTCCTTGTTTTTGAAGTTATAATCACACATCATATATATATATATATATGGATATAGAGTACTATAATATTCCTACTCTTGTATATTATCTACTGCATATGATGCTAATGATGGTAATATTATTTTCCCATAATGGATTGCTGAAATTAATGAACAATATGTTATATGAAATGGATGACAATGTTGTCAGATAATTCAATTTATAAGTTAGTTGAAAACAGTTATTTTCTTTTGAATGCTTATTGTCACATGAAATATTTTGTTAAATGAACTTTCTTGAAATTTGAATCCACTAGAAATTCCTTTAAAAACCTCCAAGTACACTTGTGATAGGACTATATCTGTTGGAGGATAAGGGAAGGATATCTATTGAACAAATAAGGACGATGATGATGACTAATATCTGTTAAGTGGGGTTGCCTTTAAGAATTATCCTTTGGGTTCCAATTATATATGGAAATTTTGAACTTTTCTAATACTTGATTATTTGAGAAATACAAAAGTCTTTAGTGATTTCTTTGGTTTACACTATGATTAGCATTCTTTAAAAGGTTATACTTTTCCTTTTATTTAACTGGATGATTGATATTTTTATTGAATTTGATTTTCCTTGACGAACTAAAAAAAAAATTATTTGTGAAATGTTTATAAACTAATGTGTGTGTAAGTGATGTTACATAACGATTAAACATGATTTGTAACTAACCTTTGGTTTGCTCGAGAATTATTTGCTCACTGGGTTTCCATGAAACTCACCCCATTTTCTTTCCTATTTTCAAGGCTTAAGGCTACTCTCGTTGTTCACCCATATTCATCTAAACCTAAGTTTGCTCCTTGATTAGGTAGACTTCTTTTACGGAGCTCAAATGCATATTGATGGTGGTATTTTTGGCAATTGATGTAGTTGATTTGTTCATGTGATTGTGTCTAGTTGTGCCCAATAGTTTGTACATATTATGATGCCTGGGCTTCTGTGCTCTTCTATTTAGTTGTACAAGTTGTGAGTAAGGCATGTAACTCTCAGCTAATGTATTAGCCTAGTACCTTGGGTTTGAAAAATAAAGAAAACTATCTGATTTTTGTCAAAAATCTAATGAAGTATTTTGATAATTATATCTGTGTTGTTTAGGTATCCTCACTTCTTACATATTTTATACTTATCTAGTTGCTTTCCATGTAAAAGGTGTGTCACATCAAGGATTTTACTATATTGTTAGGCTTATAGAGGGTTACCTATTAGTGACCTTCTACATCAGTCATGTGTCATGGATCGGGGCATGACAAAATTAATATCAGAGCATCACCTAAGGTCTAGGTACATGGTTGGAGATCTCCAATTGCCAAAATGGGATAGACATACTAAATTTGTGTTATATAAATAAGGATATGTTGATACCCACTCTATGAAATCTATTGAAATTCTTCACAATTACTAAATCTTTCATTTCTACCTATGTAAATATCTAAATATTGCCTAAACAAATCCCTCTGCTTGATATTAGAAAGATGCCACCTAGGACTAAAT
This sequence comes from Saraca asoca, assembly GCA_026873985.1. Lineage (NCBI taxonomy): Eukaryota > Viridiplantae > Streptophyta > Magnoliopsida > Fabales > Fabaceae > Saraca > Saraca asoca. Next base: position 3,152 of record JANHAO010031001.1, read on the forward strand.
CTTTGGCACATATTGGATGCTGATCTAAAGAAGTGTCTAAGAGAGCTTCACACGAACCATCTTCTTCACCACCACTATCTCGACGTAGAGGTAGAGCTAGAGGCCAAGGTTGTGCTAGGGGCTAAGATAGGGTTGCATGTTAAGAAGTGTAACTAGAGGCTCTCTAGCCTGAGATAGATGCTCCTTTCACTTTTGGAGCTTCAGTTGGCCCTTCTACTTTTGATGCCCCAGCGTGGGTAAGAAATTTGTAAAGAGCCATAAATGAGCTTGTTAATGAACTAACCTGATAAAGACTTTAGAGACAATGACAGGAAAGGCCAAAAACACATTTACCACTGCCCCCTCCACCTCCTGCAGGGCCAATAACTATGAATTTTAAGAATTTCTTTCAAAAGTTTTAGAAGCTCAAGCCTACTTGTTATTCAAGCATTGGATCTTCAGAGGATCCTCTTTTATTTTTGGATCAGATTGAGTGATTATAGTGGGTCCTTGAGTGCTCCTAGGATATTACTATGAGGTTGGTTGGATTCCAACTAGATTGATCCACTACAGATTGGTACCAAGGTTAAGAGAGTTCATGGATCAGCAGGGAAAGAGTAAACACTTGGGAAATATTTCATACAGCTTTCCTACCACAATTATTTCTTCAAGGGCAACAATATGCTAAATTACAGGAATTCAACAATTTAAAACAAAAAGGGATTGATAGTCTCCGAGTATGTTGCCCAATTTCTTCACCTATATCAGTTTGTCAGGCATATGATCCCTACGAAGATGGACAAGGCCAAGAAATTTATAATTATTTCAATGTTATTCAAGTTTTTAAGGACACTACATATGAACAAGTGTATAATCAAGTCATAAAACTAGAAGTGAGGTTTATGGAAAGGAAGAAAGAAAGAAAGGCTCAAGATAGTGCAAGAAAAAGATCAAGATATGAAGGTACAGGTAAAGGTTCTAGAATACCATCATCCTTGGCTTCCTATACACCTCCTTCATGGGGGCTTGATGTGCAATTTCCCCTATAGAACCCAAGGGAGGTAATTCGAGTATAAGACCAATAGGTATTACTTCTTCAAGTTATTACCCTTCTAGAAGATCTATTTCTAATTATCCTACTCTGAGTTTACCTAAGGCACCAGGATCATGCCAAACTTATGGGAAAATTCATTCAGGGGTTTGTAGATGAGAAACTGGGGCTTGCTTTAGATGTGGTCAGATAGGTCATATGGTGAGAGATTGTCCTTATCCAACAGCCCTGCCTAGTGGCGTCAAGGCCACAAGTGCATTAGAAAATGTTTTACCCTGATCTGTAGCATATACTAGACCCCTATTAATCTGATTTTGGTGGGAGAGAGGGAGGTAAAGGATCTTTTAGTAAACGTTGTGATAGTGGACATGGAGCTACTACGAGAATATATACTTTGACTAAGCAAGACGCTCAGGCCCCTAATGCGATAGTCACAGGTACTATATCAATTGATTCTATTCTAGCTTATATGTTATTTGATCTAGGTGCAACCCACTCATTCATCTCTACCTATCTTGCATTACAACTTGCTAGATCCCAACTCCCTTTAGAACCACAATTATTGGTATCTATTCCTTTAGGTCAGACATTAACTACTGGTGATAAGGTATCTTCTTATGAAATTGATATACATGGGATTGTTTACCTACTAATTTGATTTTTTTAGATATGGTTAATTTTGATGTTATGTTGGGTATAGATTGGTTATCAACACATCATGCATGTGTAGATTATCATAGTAAACTAGTTAGTTTTCATATACTAGATAGAGATTTCATTTTATTGTAGAGAGATAGGAGTGATGTTCCTGTTAACCTTATTTTCACCTTAAGTGCTAGAAAAATGATTAAGAAGGAATGTGAGGTTTAACTAGCCTATATCAGGGATATAAAACAAGCAAAGCAGAAGGTAGAAAATGTACTAGTAGTTCGAGAGTTCTTAGATGTTTTTCTTGAAAAGCTACATGGAATGCCACCAGAACAAGAAGTTGAGTTTTGCATTGATATTGCTCCTGGAACTGACCCCATTTCTATTCCACTATATTGGATGGCACCAACTGAATTGAAAGAATTGAAAGCTGCAAGACTTAGTGGACAAAGGATTGATTTGGCCTAGTACTTCACCATGGGGACTTCTTGTGTTATTTGTAAAGAAGAAAGATGGAACTTTGAGATTGTGTATTGATTGTTGGCAGTTAAATAAAGTCACAGTGAAAAATAAATACCCATTATCAAGAATTGATGACTTGTTTAATCAACTTCAAGGTGTCCAATACTTTTCTAAGACTAATTTGTGTTCAAACTATCATTAGTTGTGAATCTAGAAGGAAGACATTCTAAAAACTACCTTTTGCACTCAATACAGTCACTATAAATTTTTTATGATGTCCTTTGGATTAACTAATGCTCTTGTAGCTTTCATAGACCTGATGAACAGAATATTTTGACTTTTCCTTGATCAATTTGTGATTATATTCATTGATGATATCTTAGTATATTCTTGTAATGACAAAGCATATAAGCAGCATCTTGGGGATAGTATTGCAAACTCTTAGAAAACATCAAATATATGCTAAATTTTCAAAATATGAGTTATGATTATGTAGTGTAACTTTTTTAAGACACGTGGTTTCTAAGGAAGGTGGAAGTAGTCCAAGATTGGCCCAAACCTACCTCAGTGAGTAATTACAAAACATCATAAAATAGCTTTTTAGATTTGGCTGGATATTATTATCATTTTGTGAAGGATTTCTCTCGGATTTCACCCCCGTTGACCAAAATGAATCAAAAACATGCCAAATTTGTGTGGTCTGATTCTTGTGAAACAAGTTTTCAACGACTCGAGGAATGCTTAACAATAGTACCAATATTAGCATTACCTACCAATGGTGGCAACTATACCATTTATTATGATGCTTCTAGGATTGGCCTTTAATGTGTTTTGATGTAACATGGCAAAGTTATAGCCTATGTATCATGGAAACTTAAGAAGCATGAACAAAACTATCCTACCTATGATTTAGAAATGGCTATAGTGGTGTTTGCATTAAAAATTTGGCACCATTATCTTTATGGTGACACATATGAGATTTACATTAATCACAAGAGTTTAAAGTATGTCTTTGAGTAGAAAGACCTAAACTTAAGGCAACGTCAATGGATGGAACTTGTAAAGGACTATGATTACTCTATCTTATATTATCTAGGCAAGGCCAATATGGTAGCTGATGCATTAAGTAGAAAGTCTATAGGGAGTCTTGCATATATTGATGTTCATAGGAGACTGATCATTTAAGAGTTGCACAAAGTGGAAGCCCATGGAATCCAATTGCAAATATCAGAACTTGGGATACTTATGGCACATATGTAGATATAGTTTCCACTTGTTGATCAAATCTTGGCTACACAAGCTCAGGATGTAAATATAAACAGGTTACTTGATAAAATGAAGAAGGAACTAGATTCAGGCTCGGCAAGAGATGATCTAGGAGCCTTAACTTATCATGGATGGATATGGGTGCCTAAAGCTGCTAACCTGTGATGACAACTTATACATACAGCCTATTCTTCATCTTATGCTATGCACCCTTATAGCAACAAGATGTATCAAGATTTGAAGATAGGTTACTGGTGGGAAGGAATGAAATGTGACATAGTGGATTTCATTTCCCAATGTCTCATATGTTAGTAGGCTAAAGCTGAACACTAGATACCTATAAGCTTACACCATAATTTACAGATCCCTAAATGGATGTGGGAAAGAGTTACCATAGACTTTCTTACTAGACTACGAAGAACTTTAAAGGGTTATGATTTTAAATGGGTAAGTGTTGATTATTTGACAAAGAGTGCCCACTTTCTTCTAGTGAAGACAACTTACTTAGCTTCCCAGTATGCTTAATTATACCTAGATCAAATTGTGTCTCTTTATGGAGTTCCATTTTCAATCATATCTGACTGAGGTACCTAACTCACTATATGATTTTAGAGATCCTTTCAAGAGGCCTTGGGGTCACAACTCCACTTTAGCATAGCCTTTCACCCTCAAACAACTGGATAATCCAAGAAACCAATTTAAGTTCTAGAAAACATGCATCAAGCTTGCGTATTGGAATCCAAGGTTAGTTGGGAATGATATCTACCCTTGATTGAATTTGCCTATAATAATAGTTATCATTCTTCAATTCAAATGGCTCCTTCTGAAGCATTGCATGGAAGGAAGTGTAGATCTATTATCAGATGGTTCGAGGTGGGTGAGATGAAGTTGTTAGGCCCAAACTTAGTTTAGAAGGCACATGAGAAGGTCAATATCATCAAAGAAGAATTAATAATAGCTCAGAGTCATCAAAATTCTTATGTAGATAAGAAATGGAGGGACTTGAAATTCTAAGTGGGTGACCAGGTGTTTTTGAAAATATCACCTATAAAAAGAGTGATGAGATTTGGTAGGAAAGGAAAGCTAAGTCCCCAGTATATAAATTCTTTTCCCATAATGAAGAGAATAGGTGTTATGGCTTATAAGTTGAATCTACCTCTAGAACTAGAAAGCATCCATCCTATTTTCATCTCACATCCTTCTAGAAATCCCAATTGGACTAGATAGTCATCTGACCTATAAGGAGCATCCTATAGCTATTGTTAATTGGCAAATCAGAAAACTCCACTCCAAGGAATATCCCTCTATGAAAGTTCTATGGGAAAACCATAGGAAAGAATAAATGACTTGGGAACCTAAGCCAAGTATGATGGACAAATACCCCTCTCTTTTCAAATAGGTTATCGATATGAACCTTTCATTCTAACATCATTGAAGCTTTATTTTTGGTAGTTATTCAAATATTTTGTTTTGATCTCATGTGCAGCTCTACTTATAAAATTTGAGGGCAAATTCTTTTGATTGAGGGAGAATTTGTAACACTTTAGTAAATATTTTGAGCTAGTAGTAGGTTTATAAAATTATGTGTTAAAAGTACATAATTTATAATTTAGCTTACATTTTAATTGTTAAAAATTTTTGAAAGTATATGTATTATAGTGAGTGTTTAAATTTTATTTTAAGGGGTTAAATTGCAATTTTCCCCTTTCCTTATTTTTTTCTTTTTCTTTTTTTCTCTTTCTTTTTTTTTCTTTTCTTTTTCTTCTGCGCTGACTAGCCTACAGACTAACCATTGCTCTTTCTTTCTTTTCTCAGTCGAGTGACTCCCTTCTCTAATCAACTCAACTTCTCTGGATTCTCTGGCATCTTCTTTTTCTTCTTCTTCTTCTTCTTCTTCTTCTCCTTTTTCTTCTTCTTTTCTTTCTTCCTCCCATGCTCCCCAATTGTGCTTAGTTCTACCCCTAGTTTGCCTTTACCTTTTGAGCTCTTGAGCTGCTACCACTCTACTTCATCCTCTCTGATCAACTTCGTTCAAATTCTAACCAGCTACCACTCTTCTTTTATTTTACTCTGGCATAGCTCTTGGATTGCTTTGCTTAACTTCCTATGAGCCTACTCTACCTTTCGATCATCCTAGCTTGCTCAAAGACTAACTCTACCCTAGTTTTTGCATCATGCACAAGGGAGCTATCGAACTGGACTTGCTCACATTCTGGTTGGCTTTAAGCTACTAGCAACTCACCAAACATGCTAGCCTTGCTGCATCAGCTGTTTGAGTCTCATTTCTCATCAACTAGAGTACAGCGCTTGTGGTGGCCAAAATTGGCCATTCCTGTCAACTGATGACCAGCAATAACTCCTAGTCAACGATCAGTAGATCAACTTCCACCTTGCCCTTATCCAACTAGAACCCTAACTCAGTGTCAAAATAATAAGTATAATTATACTCTTTTTTTTAACTTGACTTTCTTTTGTTTTAGGATTAGATTTATGAAATTAAAATATTTTATGTTAAATTAGGAATTTATTTTGTGAGTTGATTAATGATTTTGGTTATTAGGTTTTGGTCAACTAGTTAGATAAGACATTTCAAAAAGTTATGATCCAAGATTACAATTTGAAGTTATCTTGTTATCTTCAAAGGTGAGTGAATAATTCTACTCCTTTGTGAACCTTTTTTTACAAAAATATTGATTTTATTTAATATCAAGATCTGGAACATAATAAATTACTAAGATTGTTAAGTAATCAAAGTGTTGATAGTTCCTTGTTTTTTAAAATTATAATCATACATCATATATATATATATATGGATAGAGAGTACTATAATGTACCCACTCTTTTATATTATCTACTGCGTTTGATGCTAATGACGGCAATATTATTTTGCCACAATGGATTATTGAAATTAATGAACAATATGTTGCATGAAGTGGATGACAATGTTGTCAAATAATTCAATTTATAAGTAAGTTGAAAACAATTCTTTACTTTTGAATGCTTATTGTCACATGAAATATTTTGTTAAATGAGCTTTCTTGAAATTTGAATCCATTAGAAACTCCTATAGAAAATCTCAGAGTGCACTTGTGATAAGACTGTATCTATTGAAGGAATAAGGGGAGGATATCTATGATGTTGTAAATTCTGTAAGTGCACGGTGTAGCTATAGTAGAGACCGACGAATACGGGTCAAATCCTATAAAGATCTTTGTTCAACTACCAGAGATTTGCAATTTAAAATTGCCTAGATCAAATAGAAGTAGCAAAAAAAGAGAAAGATCAAGTATAAAAGTAGTAAGTTAATCAAAGAGTAATAATAAAAGCCTAGGATTGAGATTTCACCTCAACTATGATCTTTAATAGTTATTTAATTTCTCTCCTATTATGATTACTTAATTTATTTGGGGATGGTTTTGCCTAAATTAATTGATAGCCTCTTTCAAGGCCTAAAAATAGTATTTAACTTAAC
>JANHAO010031002.1:0-10023 GCA_026873985.1 Saraca asoca
TATAAATAGGAGGAGGAGGAGCCTTGTAAGCTAAGCTAAAATGGCTATATTGAAACTTTGTAGAATTTCCTTCAAACTAATAAAAGTTACCATGGATATAAGGACCAGTACTACCTAGTTTTAGCCGAACCACATTAAAAATATTGTATGGCATTATTGCTCTTCCTCTTCACTGTCTTTACCATCTTCATCATCTCTTGATGCATTAACCTGAAGCATGGGGTTCAAGAACTGATCATGATTAATAAGAATTTGGCAGAACCAGATTTTGTCGTCAACACTACACAAGACTTTGACTGGGCTCTTGTTAACCTATAAATACAATTAATACTACACCTTCAACTAATTGTAATTAACCTTATAGCTAAAGAAGATGCAAGGGAAGATTAACCTCTTCCTTGTATCTCCAATTCCTATTAACCTATAAATTGCAAATTTAAACCAACAAATAAAAGTTAGATATACAGTACCAACAATTGATATGGAAATCTTAATTAACCAATTGAGTTCTCCAGCGATTTCATCCAAGATCGTAAATCAATTATGATTTGGAGAGGCAGAATTTAGATTAGATGAAACTCAAAAGTTCTCTCTATTTTCATGCTTTAAAATTGTAAGAAACTAAAAAGTACATTGTGTTGAAATGAGGTGAAGGCTATTTATAACCGTTGTAATTGACTTTTGAAAAATAACTAACTTTTCGAGCTTGAATCGATTTAGAGTGGTTAACAGCTAATGAATTGATTTGTGAATTGATTCGCCTATGAAGATCATCAACAACCTCATCATGGAATAAATGCATGAATTGATTTAGCCTGTAGTGGAAAAAGGTTGTGAATCAATTACTTAATTAATTCAAAATAGTGTCTAATGTTTTGGTAAAGTATTTTTCAAAAACTTTTCTTGATGAATCAATTTGATAATTGATTTAAGTACATTCCACAAGATTTCCTGTATGAATCAATTTGTGAATTGATTCATGTAGCAAAAAATAATTTTTATAAAAATTCAACTTGTGAGAATGCAGTGAAAACATAGTTAGAAAATATTTGTTTTAAGTTCATTTCATTTGATTTATTTCTACCCTAATTTAGCTATTTTTAGAAATTTATTTAGATCAAAACTTATTAGAACACACTTACAAAAGATCATAGAAAAATAAAAAAAATAACTAAGACTAGTGTTGGATCTCTTAATATCTTGAATGTCACTTAATTAGCTTTAAGTCTGCAAAATGAACAAACACTCAAAAGCATATAATTAGATTGTGACATCAATGAAAATTGTTTTTCAACATCAAAATTGAAGAAGACATGATAACAAGGTTAACAAAACCTACTAAGGACAAAATGGGAGCACATTAATAGAATGCATGGAACAACAAATGATGAATGCATGTTGCACTCTAAATAGAGCCCATAAGGAGAAATAGTCAGAAGTCAACCAATAGAACATGAAAAGTAGCAATGAAGTATATAAAGGGAGATAAATATGGAATAGTAAGAATAGTGCAGAAGAAAAAGGGAGCAACTAAGTAACAACATAATGATAACTATAAGCATCAAAACAAAAGGAAAGAGAATTAAGGAAATATGAAGATAGTAAAGAAGTTAATTATGTTAGGAGTAATGAAAAAGTAGAGTATTACAAAAAAGAAGATTAGAGCCAAGAATGGTGAGTCAAGTGCATGACAGAAGGGAAACATTAAAAATTCAACAAGAAGTTTAGAATGTGAAATATGATCAGCATAATTAGGACAAGTTAGGAAAAGACCCCAAATGATAGATGTTCTAGTACCATGTACAAAGGGGTGATTCAAGGACAAATTGTTTAAAGAGGGGAGAATTTATAACACTCCTATAGGGTTAACCCGATAGGACCTAGGTATAGGGTGGATTAACATGAGGGCCAACAAGTTGACCCCAAGTGTAGGCCAATCAGTCAACTGATCCTAGTCAATCAATCAATTGAGTCCTCTAGACTAGTCAACCAATCAGCATTAAGATTGACAAAATTTTGATGCACAAAATTCAAGAAATTAGAATCCTAGTGTGACCAATAAGTTTTAAGAGTTGAAACCCTACTAGGAAAAGGTCTCTTTGCATCCCTAGTTAAATTGACAAAATAAAGATAAACTAATCAAACTAGAAGCCAAAACGAGTTAAGTTCATCTCATCTTTATCAAATCTTAGTTTTTAATTGGTAAATTTTATTTATTTGGCAAGATTTCACTTAGGTAACAACTTAAGCCTTACAACCATTTAATCTAATAACCTAGGAATGTCCAAGAGGATTCTCTCTATTAGGTGAGTGGGAGTTTTTGCCTTTTAACTTCCTTTTGATATAAAGATATACTTTCAAATTAGCTAAATGTTTTCTGATGTGTTGGGACATAGGAAATTTAAACCTAAGTTAAAATTTATATTAAATGAAGAATTAAAAAGGATTTAAGTTATGAGTTGAATATGAGAAAGTTTCAAGATATGTTATGAGCATGAAAAGATCTAGTGTATGATCTAGATATGAAGATTATAGGATATGTAAGAAGTTAAAGGTCCTAATTAAAGATATATTGCGGATCTTGGATCTTGCACTTATTCCTTGAGGGGAATTTATATACTCCTTTCATTATTGTAAACTCTTTAAATTTAACAAGATTATAAAGAATTGTTTTGTATTTAGAAACAGAACAAAGAATTAATCAATAAATGTGTAGAATATAGAATTAACAATTGTGTAGCAAGAATGTAAAAGCATGAGCTAAAAATAAAGATTCAATGCACAGGATTTTTAAAGTGGTCCAACTTGAATTGAAACCATAATTCAAGTTTACTCCACTAGATAATCTTCAACCAGATTATCAATTCTATTATCGAAACATCAGGAGTAAAAAAAAAAAAAGTAGGCTCCTAAAATACCAGTTTTACACACAAGAATTATAATAGGGTTCTTGCTAACCTAGAAGATTTTCACTTAGCTCTTCCAAACCTAAAACCATAAGAATTTCTACAAGCTCTGCTAACCTATACAAGATTTCTATCAACCTAGAAACCTTTTAAAAAAATACAATATAAGAAAAGATAAAGGTAAAGTAAGAAATACAATACCAAAAAGTTTGAGAGAAAAATTCTCAAATAGTTAAGGTGAATTCTATAGAAGTTTGATTCAAAAACTCTTAATTTCATTTAGAAATCTTGTGAGGTAGAAAGAAATCTAATTCAACACTTTTGCTCTATGTTTTTTTTTTAACTTGAAGAAAATAGAAAGACTGAAATCTATTTAAAAACTGAAGGTGATTAGGGTTTTTATAACTACTATAATCGATTGTAATGGAATATCTAACTCTCAGTTTATGAATTAATTTAGAGTAAAATCCCAACCTTCTTTTTAAAAAAATTTTCAAAGCTTTTCTTAATGAATCGATTCGTATAGATTTTTCAATATGAATCGATTCAGAAGATATAAAATCATTTTTATAAAATCTATACTTATGAAAAAAAATTTGTTTGAAAAATATTTAATTTTTGCTTTCTTCAAGTGGTTTGTATCTACCTCGTTATATTAAATAAAAAAATATTTTCTTCCATCAAATTTCTTTTGAATTCACTTACAAAAGATCTTATAAAAATAAAATAATTACTGAATCTAATTTTGATATTTTGAATCACATATATACCTTGAACCTACAAAATAAATTAAAATAAACAGTGAAATATATTGTTCAATACTAATGTAAATGATTTAGATTAAAATTATTTTTCAACATTAAAACCAAGAAAAATAAGTAGCTAGGGTAACATAGGCTAACAATTTTAGATCAAATTCAAAGTTTAATCAAAAATAGTAAAATTTTTATAGAAAAAAAATTCTTTGATTTTGAAATTTTCTCCCTTTTCTAAAATTTTCTCCCTTTTTAATTGAAAATAATATCTCATTAAAAAAATCATTTTCAATTTGAAAATAACATCTAAAATTTATGGGATTTTATTTAAAAATTTTATATTTCTCCCCCTTTGGGCCCATTAAAAAGTAATAATGCACATAATATCAGAAATATGTACCAAAATATAATATCAAAATTTAGTTAAGATTTATATAACAATAGAATTTAAAATTCAAGCATAATGTAGTAGCTCATAAGTTAAGCATTAGAAAATAATATTTGAATTAACAAAGTAATGTCCATAATGAAAACATAGTATCAGCCTGAATCAAAATAAAATCCAGAATTTGAATATAAAAATAAAATCTAAATTAAAATGCAATATCCATAAAAAAACATAACATCCATGAAAATATCAATTAAAGTCAAATTACATCAACATTACAACATAGTCTGAAAAGCATAATAACAACAGTAGCAAGACAGGGGAATAGGTGTATGTGATACAGAGAAAATAGTAAGACAAGTATAAAAATAACTACTCAGCAGGAGGTGAATCAATCCTTTGTAGTTCTACATCTTCATCATGTTGCTATAGTCATTGTTTGATCTCTTGAACTTGAATTTCAAGTGATTTGAGCCTTTGGTTGATTTCTTTATCTCTTTTATGGCTTTTTTCTTCCATATGAGACATTCTTTCTTCCATAAGGTCAAACCACATTTCTTGATTATCTAATATTTTGTTCATTTGATCCGGCATGTGTTTGAGCAGTCTCTCTATCATTTTAGTTATCCTAGCTTTAACTTCATTACATATCCTAGCTGAGCTTGAAACTTCTCCAACTTGTTAGGTAGGTCTAGATTTTTCTTTGGTCCATTTCCCTTGCTCATTTTCCTTAAAATCGATTTTGTGTAAATGAAATGCAGTAATCATTATGGTTACATTTGGTGGTGCAATAAGAATTTTGTTATGAGTAGTATCCAATTCTACAAACTGGGCTGACAAAGGCCCAGCAGCAGATTAGGTCCAAGCAGAAAAGGACTAATTCACTAAGGTTACTTGGAAGGTGCCACCTCGCTAATTACAAGGTCAAGATGCAATGAGACTAAAATTTAGAGATCTAGCTTATCAAGAAACGAACTACCCTGCTCAACCTTGCCTCAGCAAGTATGAGTTCAACCTCACTAAAGGGTAGCAGTGACCCTAAGCCAGAAATAACTTGCGAGATGTAATGCATTGCCCAGCCAAAAGATCAATGAGACAAAACACTAGATAAGCTTACATTAGCTCACAGATAAGGGACCCACCTTGTAGAAAGTAACCTATAGAAGTCGAATTGCAGGAGTTTATGTTGTCTTGTACATTTAATGTTTGATGTAACTTATTTACAACATGTAAAATTACACTTGTAACCTCCCAGCTTGTATAAATAGGAATAGGAGGATCCTTGTAGAACAGAGCGAGGACAACTATACCAAAACTCTATAAAACTCTTTTCAGATAAATAAAATGCTATTGTGGATGTAGGGACTGGTGCTATCTGACTTTGGCCAAACCACATTAAAAATACTATATTCTCACTGCTTTTCCCCTGTCCTCCTCCTTCGTACTCAACCTTCATCAATCGAAAATAGTTTAAGTCCCATAAGAATCCTTCCTATTGACTACAGTTTGGCCTAGAACTAGATTTCACCGGTAACATTTGGGCGCCCACCATGGCGCCTCATCTAAGTTCTGGTTAATTTTCTACATTCTGTTTCATTCTCTATTTATCTATAATGGTTAGGGGAAAAACCATCAAGAAACCAGACACTGCTAATAACCAGATTGAGGGTCATATGACAAGTTCTTCTATTGCCAGGGCTACCAATGGTTCACTCCCTTCAGCTCGTCGTTAACCCGCCATTACTATCCTTGAAACTGACGGAGTGCAAATATGGCACCAATGCCAAGAAGTGCCAAAAGGTTCAGTGAGAAAAGTGACCCAGGCATTGCAGATGCTGGCTTAAGCGCAAGCTCAAGGTTTGCAAAGACAGGCCAAGGCCACCATACTAGAGAACATTCACCAGCAGCAACGAGCTACAAGTTTTAATAGAGCTAATCAAGAGCACACTTTTGGTCGTCACCCATACAATCAAGAAGATAAGAACCATCAGACCTCTGGCCAGCGATCTAAGGGGTTGACTTCATTGGTAGAAGGGTTGCTTCAGAGGGTGAAGCAATTAGAGGCACACTCTCAAGCTCGAGATGATCAAAGTTGCTTAGAAGATCAAACACTGTTCTATAAGGAAATTTAGATGGAACCCATCCCTCATAAGCTCAAAATCCATTCTATCCCATTGTATAGTGGAGACAGTGATCCGTGCAACCACCTGGATATGTTCAACATCCAGATGGATCTCCAAACAAGCAACCCCCTAATTAAATGTCATATCTTCCCAGCCATATTAGGAGATACGCCTCAAACGTGGTTTAAAAATCTCCTAGCTTGCAGCATCAGTAATTGGGAAGAGTGTTAGGAGAAATTCCTTAAGGCAGCTCATGCCCCATGTCATCTCGCTACAATCTTTTAGCATAAAAATGAGTCATTAAAAGATTACATCGCCCAATTCAAGCATGAAATAGACAATGTCGAGGGCCTATTCGATGAAAGCATCCTGACAGCAATCTGCAGGACTTCATAAGGATGGTAAGTTGTACAGAAGCATATGCAAATCCCAGTTGTAGACCTGGGTGAATTCTATGATCGAGCTGCAAAACAAATCAGATGGGAAGAGACTTTTGATTCAGAGAATCAGAGGGACAAGGCGAGTAACTTTGAGCAGAGTAAGAAGAGAAATAATGAGGGTAAGAAGATCGAACCCAATAACTAGTTTTTGAAGAAAGTGAGAATCAAGTGACCTCAGCCTTTAGGTCGTTACGATCATTATAGCATCCTATTAAACACTTCGGATAGGATTTTTGTGACAAAAAGGAGTAGAGAAGACTTCAGGGCTCCCACTCCTTTAAGGACTCCTCGTGGGAATAGAAACACAAACAAGTTTTGTGCTTACCATAATGAAGCTGGGCACAACACTTCTGATTGTTGAGCACTCCGAGATGTGATCGAAGATTTGATCAAGAGAGGTCGTCTAAGAGAATATGTGCTATGGCCCACAAGATAGTAGCCCTCTCAACCTTAGCAAGATCCCAAAAAAGAGCAGTCTATCGTAGTTAGAACCATATTTTAGCTCAGTAATAAAGCATGTAAAAAATGATTTGAGTTTTGATGTATATAGTCTAGGTGAAGCCTAAGCAAATGTTAATTCAGAAGTTTGCCCTGGAGATGCAAGCTCCCCCCATTCTAGTTTATAATTGTATCCTTTTAAGTTTCAAATTTAATTCTTTATCGCAATAGAATGACTTACTTTATGGCACCATCCTAATGTGATCAAGCATGCATATGACTAATTTTCTTAGGCACCATATGCATGGTATATCACTATATACATGGCCAACTTTCTTAGGCACCATGTGCATACGATATTGTCATGCATACGACTAACTTTCTTAGGCATCGTATGCATGTGATCTCTAGCCCTTGCATATGACCAACTTTCTTAGGCACCATATGCACATGACTTCGTAGTGTATGTGACCAAGTTTCTTAGGCACCATATGCGTTTGATTATTCAGCATGCACATGACCAACTTTCTTAGGCACCATGTGCATGTGATCTCACTATGCATATGACCAACTTTCTTAGGCACCATACGTATGCGATCTCATACTTGACAGGCATATAACTAACTTTCTTAGGCACCATATGCACTCGACTTCATGAATCATGTATATGACCAACTTTCTTAGGCACCATATATATGTTACCTTGAGCATACATGTGACTAACTTTCTTAGGCACCATGCACGTGCAACCATGCACATGACCAACTTTCTCAAGCACCATGTGCATGTGACCTCTTATTAACCATACATGTGACCAACTTTCTTGGGCACCACATGTATGTGTCCAAATGCTTGCAGCTCTCATGCGACCTATCATTAGCAGCTCTCATGCAATCTACCTATATACTAATCATCGCTTAAGGCACTCCAACACCCGAATTCATTATTTAGGTGGCATGATCGATGGGTCACTTAAAATGTTTTATTTTATTATGATTCAATGAAATTCGTAGTATTATGCAAAACATTTGAAGCACAGTATACAAGAAACACAAGGAGAAATTCATTCTTTAAAAAGCCTCAATGAGGTAAATTTACATTAGAAAAAGTTAAAATACAAGTCAAGCACACTACGATTATACATTCTAGAAGAAAGATTGGCGCTTCAGAGGAGACCCTCAATTAGTAGAAGGGCCAGCAAGTACTCTTGCTCTTTAACTCTTTCCTTTGCCACCCTTCTTGGTTTGGAACTCCTTTCTAGCTCTCTACCTAATGCAAAAGATTCAAAGAAAGCAGGCCAGAGTAGTTGGAAAGCTTTAACCCAATGACATCACTATGAGGAAATAATCCAAGATCTATGAAAGATCTTATCTCATGATCAAAGGAGAATGGCCTGAAAAGGCTTCCTATGCAGTAGACCATGCATGTCTCTCCAGAAAAAACCCTTTATCTGGAGCATGGGGGGCTTGTCTAAGATATCCATCAGTTCACTCAATTAAGGAGAAGGAACCCCTTCCTCATACTTATATAGACCAGCCAGGTCTTATCGAAGAGTCCAGAACAACTCCTAATTGCTTTCATTAAAGGCCTTAAAAGAAAATGAGGCATGTATAGTAGAAGGTATGGCCTGGATCAGATGAAATGACAAGCTAACCAAAGACTTTGACTACACGAGAATCTATAAGGAAGGCCCTTTGCCAGTGAAATTGTTCAACTCCCAGCCTGCAAAGTGAGCTAAGAGTTAGGGGACTTAATGTTATCAGTAGTATCCAATTCTACAAAGTAGGCTGACAAAGGCCCAATAGTAGATTAGGTCCAAGTAAAAGAGGTCCAGTTTGCTAAGATTACCTAGAAGGTGCCACCTCACTAATCATGAGGTCGAGATGCAACGAGACCAAAAGTTAGAGATTTAGCTCGTCAAGAAATGAACTACCCCGCTCGAGCTCACCTCTGTAAGTGCAAGTTTGACCTCACTAAAGGCTAGCAACAACCTTGAGCCAGAAACAACTCATGAGATGCAATGCATAGCCCAACCAAAAGATCAATGAGGGGGAACACCAAATAAGCTTACATCAACCCATAGACAAGAGACCCACCTCACAGAAAGCAACCTACAGAAGCTGAATTGTAGGAGTTTATATTGTCTTATACATTTAATGTTTGATGTAACTTATTTACAATATGTAAAATTACACTTGTAACCTCCCAACTTCTATAAATAGGAAGAGGAGGATCCTTGTAGAACAGAGCAGGGACAGCTACACCAAAACTTTGTAAAACTCTTCTCAGATAAATAAATTGCTACTGTGGATGTAGGGGCTGGTGTTATCTGGCTTGGCTGAACCACGTTAAAAATATCACGCTCTCACTACTTTTCCCCTGTCCTCCTCCTTTGTTCTCAACCTTCATCAACTAGAAACAGTTTAAGTCCCATAAGAATCCTTCTCGTTGACTGGAGTTTGGCTCAAAACCAGATTTCATCATCAACAAATTTCACTAGAAAGTTTTATTTTGAATTTGGTAAAAAAAGGAGTAAGGATCATGCCATAGGGAAGAAACCAATGTCTGTTCTCTTGGAACATTTAGCCTTGTATTTCAAAATGTAATATGAAAAATTGAAATCCAATTAATTTTTAATAATCCACATTAAAAATAATTCATCTTCCACTATTTGAGTAAAATTGGTGATCCTTAGCAAAATTATTTTGCACACAACATATGTAGGATCCTGTCTTCAGAATATAAGCTAGTTATAAGCAATTTTTCACTACCATCTTTTGGGGTGGAGTAGGGAAATAGCATTCTAACAGCTAGTTTCTTACTATATTTAGGAAAAGATCGTACAGTAAGCTTTAGCAGTGTGTTATCCATACCAAATTCATTAGCAAACAATTATCTACAACCACACGTTTATGCATCACATAACAGTATAATTTTCCATCAGCATCTGTAAGATTAGCATAAAACATTTTT
>JANHAO010031003.1:0-10030 GCA_026873985.1 Saraca asoca
TCCCTTTTCATTTCAAGTGTGCTAATTTCCAATTCTCATTATTGACTGGCCATTAATGATGGGATATAGAAATAACTTCAGATCTAGAAAGATTGAAGTTATTGGACATTGTTTGAATGATGCAAGTTCAACTTTTATATATTGTTGATTTGTAGATAATATAGGAATATATTGTTTACCTTGCAAAGTCCAAAGGAACTGGTGCTGAAAATTATGTTCTAAAATCTGGATTAGCATAGGAATATGTGTAATCTAATTTAAGAACCCTATGCATGTTGGAATTAGGAAATCCACATGTACCGTTATGAAGTTCTAGTTTACTGGGAAGTTTGCTGCAACATTGCTATAGTAACTTGGTAGAAATTACATGTTAAAAGGATTTGTCAATCCCAACTGGTTAATTCACATATTAATCCTTTTTTTTTTGGAAATTTAGTGTCTCTTTTCTTGAATTATTAGTAGTGTAGTTCAGCATTGTCGTTTTGTACTTTTAGTCATCTTAGTTAGCCTAGAGAAATTATTGTTTGCTTATTTGGAATTTTTACATTTAGTTTGCAAGAAATTCAATCCCTATGGAGATGATACTCATTCACTCTATATTACTTCTTTGACTACGTGCACTTGTGTGTTTGACTAACAAAATGATCACAATAGTATTTTCTTTTCTACCTGGTTTAGTTCATTCGATCGATTCTATTAGTAGACTCTAGGTTTTCCGATTATCATTTCAAGTCTAGCATTTGTTATTCGAATTTTGTGATTCGATCATTGAGTTCTTCTTGTTTGTTGGAGTCTAGGTTGTAAATGGGTGGCTCGAGGTGTTCATGACCTACCGCATTGGAAGCTATTAGCCTTAGCTTTTGGTAGGGTCTACTTGTGATGACCTGATCAATCTTTTTCCTTTGTGTAGATAGGCACAAGTCATGGACACCACCATCATCAAATTAGGAATGAAGATGACGAACCTGACTCCTCAACCTAAAACATGGAACTGACGCAGCGTCTTGGTGAAGTAACCCCAAGGAGTAAGGAGGTCGCTAAGGATTTTACCACTCATCCTGGTCCTATTGGGGTTCATGAGGCTACTGTAGGTCAAGGACCTTCTGATCATTGTGTATTTAGTCTGCACATTTCATCTATCTATTTACATAAGCTTCAGACTGCAGTGCAAACATATCGGCTTTCCAAGGGGTGTAGCCTCATGATACCTTCCCCGGATGACTATGCCCCTTATCTGCCCTAAAGGTCCATCGTTGTGAGTTTTCCACACCTTGTTGCTGGACTTAGGTTTTTGATACACCCTTTTATTATCAAGTTTCTAAATAAAATGAGACTTAGCCCAGCTCAACTCACTCCAAATTCTTATACCCAGCTCATTTCTCTGGTGCAAATTTACTTAGGCAATGGTCTTCCACCGCCTTCGGCTGAAGTTTTGTGTTACTTGTTTAGCCTTCTGTGTGTGAGCACGTCGGATGGGCTCTATTACCTTACGACTCAGTTGATGGTGCACAAGATCCTGCCATGAGGGGATGCTAAAGGAAAATCTAATGTAGGCCATTATAAAACCCATTGGTTTTATATTTCGTGTCCCTCCTTACGCGATCTCAGAAATTTTAGATTTGTCATTACCCATGGTGAGTGAATTAAAGATGTGTGAGTTTAAAGATTCATTTATATTTGCTCCTGATTTTAACTTGTCTCATTTCATAGATAGGACCAACCAGAAGCAAACTTTATGAGCTGAGGAGCTAAGAGTCTTGGATTGATTCGCTGCCTTGAACGATCTTGAAAATGACTTTTGTTTCGATAAGGACCTCCTTTGCTTTCACAAGCTCATTCTGGCCAAAGACATCAAACTCACCAAGGAGATTGGAATTTGTTAGGCCACAGAGGTTAGTCTTACCAACTTCAAGGATTATGACAAGATAATGGAGCTCGTTCTCTAGACGCTACCCTCCAACAATGAGGAGATCTCACTAGATCTCGATGCGACCATAGCCCTGCTGTTGAAAGTTAACCCTTGGTTTCAACGATAGTTCCTTCACAGGGGCCAATTCCTGTGTCTCAGCTTGAGGTGGCAGTCACAACTGAGGTTGCCACCCCTCCTGAGCCTTCTGCTAAAAGATGAAGGGTAGACAAAGGGAAGAAGAAGGTCACTCCTCATAAGTGAGCCACATCAAAGGCTAAGGTCATGAAGCCACCGGTCAAACCTACCTCCAGGATGAGGGAGTACATTAAGGTTCTTGTTGATAACATTGATACAACTTTAGGAATTCGCAACCAGATTCAAGTGCTGGAGTTCGAGGAGTTCTCCCTCGGGAGATTGGTGGGCTATGCGGCTCATCATGGCTTGGTGGTAAGTAAGGTCTTTTTATCCTGGTCCTCTTATTTACTTTATAATCTAACTTTGGCTCTAACTTTTGAGAATTTGCTGACAATGATGAAGATGGATGAGACTCTTCAAGCCCACGACAAGGAGAAGGAGACCTTCAAAGGTAAGTTAGCTACTACCTCTGTCGAGGTGCTAGATTTGAAAGAGAAGGTTAAGAATGCTGAGGCTACCTTATCCTATGCAGAAATGGATCGTGAGGCCATCGTATTGAATCTTGGCCTAACAACCAATGATCTGGCTAAGGCAAGGATTGACTTGGACTTATCCATCCATCGAGTTGAGTAAGCAACGAGATAGGCTGAGGCCGCGAAGCAGTGGATTGGGTCAGTGAAGCAGCGGGCTGGGTCTGCAGAGCAGTGAGCCAAGATGGTGGAGCAGCGAGCTAAAGTCGCTAAAAAGGAGTTAGAGACAGTCAAGATGGAGGTTGCTCTCACGAAGGAAGAGGTCACTAAAATTAAGGTGGAGACTGTCTCACTAGTACAAAAGGCAGAACCAAGACTAGCATCGCTTTCTTTTACACTCTATGGGAGAGACACCCAAAATTGGATTTCTCCTTTTTCGTTCAGCAAGCTCTCGAGGCTATTGAATGTTACAAGAGAAGGGCTACTAAAGGCTAGCTCTTCCAAGAAAGGAGTGGACTTTGGTGCTGAAGTTTCTACTACTGGAGGCACTACCCAAAGGGAAGGCAACTCTTAGGTCACTGAGGTTGTTGGTGCTCTAGTGGCGAACGTCCCTAACACTCCTCTTCCTGGTCCTTAGTCTCAAGAGGGTCCGACTCCTGATGCTCTAACTTTTTAAGCAATAAGCCTTGTAATTTTGTATTCCTTTTGAATTTTGTAATGTATTCTTAAACTTTGTATGAATTTATACCGTTAAAGGATCAAACAAATTCTTATTCACTTCTCTTCAATTTTCATGCTCGAATACACGAGATTTGACAAATTTTGGTGTGAGGATGAAAATTTAGTGAACCGCTTTAACTAACACTTCTTACATAATACATCACTTCTTGCACTGAACTTTATTGAGGCTTTTATTCTATATACATAAAAATTTAAAGAATTACATGAGTGTTTATGCTTACTAATTTTTTATAAATATTAGGGGCTTTATTGATAATAATGATGAAGATGTTCAGCATTCCAGGCTCTGGGAAACTCTGTCCCTTCCATATCCACCAAATGATATGCCCCATTGCCAATAACTCTCTTAATAAGGTATGGGCCCTCCCAATTTGGCCCCAAGGTCCCTTTGCTAGCTTTACGTGCTCCCAAAAGGACAAGACACAGAATGAGATCGCCAAGCTTATAGCTTCGAGCTCGCACTTTTCAATTGTAGTACCTCGTAACTCATTGTTGGTAGGTTGAAATCTTGAGGCAAGCTTTCTCCCATGTCTCTTCTGCAAGATCCAGATTCATAGCGAGCAGTTGACTGTTATCTTCTGGATTGAAAGTAACCCTTCATTGAGATGCTATTTTAAGTTTTGCAGAGATCATCGCTTCACATCCGTATACCATCAAAAAAGGGGTTTCTATTATGATGCTACATACTGTGGTTCTATAAGCCCACAGTACCTTCAGTTCATCCACCCATGCTCCCTTCTTGGCCTCCAACTTTGCCTTCAAGATTTGCTTGATAATCTTGTTGATGGCTTCAACTTGTCATTGACTTGTGGATGATCTATGGTTGAGAATCTTTTCGTGATTTTAAGGTCGTTGCAAAATTTGATAAACTACTTGCTATTAAATTAGGTCCCGTTATTAGTTACAATCTGCTGATTACTCCACATAAATCTTTTGATCTTCGCAGATGAGATCTCAGCGAGCTCTTTTGCCTCTGCCCACTTGGTGAAGTAATCTACAGCCATTATCGCATGCTTGCAATTGCCACGGGTAGTTGAGAATGGTCCAATTAGGTGCATGCCCATATCATGAAAAGCCATGGACTAACCATCTACCGCAGGTAGGCTGGTGGAGCTTGTGAGATTTTTGTGAACCTTTGACATTTATCACACTTCCTGACAAGGTTAATAGCATCCTACTTCATCGTAGGCTAGTAGAACCCTTGTCAGAGAGCTTTTTGAGGCAAAGATAGCCCTCCGGCATGGTTTCCACAATGTCCCGCATGGATTTCCTCCAGAACGGTATTACAATCGCTGCCATTAATGCATCTTAAAAGTGGGATCAAGAACCCTCTTTTATACAACATGTCCTTATAGATGCAATATCTGGCTACTTGAGCTCGTAATCATCGTGCCTTGAGCTTGTCCTCCAGTAGCTTGTCATCTTGTAAATAATCTAGGATCGGGTTCATCCAAGAGCCTGGTGCTTTGGCAATTGTCATCATGCATCATTCTGCTCAATGCTCAGGGATGAAAGGACTTCAACTAGGAGCACCCCCAAAAAGTCAGCATCTTCAGTCATAGCTAGGTGAGCTAAGGCATCGCATGTGCATTTTCAGCTCGTGGTATTTGGTTGACTTCATATTGTTAGAAAGAATTCAATGATTCTTGGACTTTTTGGAGATAGCTGGTTATCTTCAACCCTTAGCTTTAGTATTCACCCCTTATGTGATAGACAATGAGCTATGAATCACTGAAGATCCTTAGCCTTTCAACTCGCACCTCCTTGGCTAATCATAACCTAACTAGTAGCATTTCATACTCAACCTCATTGTTGGTAGCCTGAAAACCAAACCTTGAAGCATAAAGGATTTTTTGTCCTTCTGGGCTAATGAGGAGCACTCCTGCTCTGGCCTTTTGATTGCTTGACGACCCATCCATGTACAGCTCCCATCATGGGGCTTCTGAAGTTTCTACCCCCTTTTGCATGGGCCCATGAATTCCGCAATGAAGTCGGCCAGAGCCTGCCCTTTAATCATTGGTCTGGGCTTGTATTCAATATCAAACTGGGCAAGCTCAATTGCCCATTTGAGCAACCATCCTAAAGCATCTGCCTTTTGTAAAACTTGCCTAAGCAGAAACTAGGTGAGAACCTTTATGCTATGGGCTTGGAAGTAGGGTCGTAGCTTCCTCGATGCAATGACCAAGTGGTAAGCGAGCTTCTCCATAGGCGAGTACCTCGCCTCAGTGTCCAGCAGTCTCTTGATCACATAATAGATAAGGAGTTGAGCTCCTACCTTTTCCCACATTAGGGCTACACTAAAGGCATGTTGGGACACCCCCAAGTACACGATTAACTTCTCGCCCTCTTTTGGTTTAGACAAGAATGGAGCTATCCAAGATATTATTTAAGTTCTTGGAAGGCAACTTCACATTCTAGAATCCATTCAAACTTTTTTGCCTTCTTCAGGATATCAGAGAAGAGGATGCATTTGTCTGTTGCCTTTGAGATGAATCTACTGAGTGCTGTAACTTGGCCATTCAAGCTTTGCACATCTTTGACTCTATTAGGGGATCACATGTTGAGGAGAGCTTTAATCTTTTCTGAATTTGCCTCAATCCCCCTATTGTTCACCATGCAGCTGAGGAACTTCCCCGAGGTGACTTCGAATGTGCACTTAAGGGGGTTCAATTTCATCTGGTACCTCCTCAGGATCTAGAACATTTTGTCCAGATCATAGACATGGTTGGCAAGGTACTTGGATTTCACCAACATGTCATCTACGTACACCTCCATCGTTTTGCTAATTTACTCTCGGAACATCATGTTCACCAATTGCTAGTAAGTCGCCCCCACATTTTTAAGCCTGAAGGGCATTACCTTATAGCAATATAACCTGTGATCAATGATAAACAAGGTGTACTCTTTGTCCTGCATGGCCATCAGAATCTGATTATATCCTGAGTAGGCGTCCATGAAGTTAAGGAGTTCATGTTTCGTTGCTGCATCTATGAGTTGCTCAATCCTCAGCAAAGGGAAGTTATCTTTTGGGCATGCCTTGTTTAGGTCAATGAAGTCTATGCACATCCTCCACTTTCCATTTTTCTTTTTCACAAGGACAGGGTTAGCAACCCAAGTGGGGTAATGGACTTCTCGAATAAGCTTGTTTACTAATAGTTTATCCACTTCTTCCTTCAGTCATTGGCCTTCTCTTCTAACAAGCAAGCTTGTACCGAGGGTCAATATTGAGCCTGTGTGACATAACCCCAAGGTCAATACCTATCATATCTTCATAGTTCCAGGCAAAAACATCCAAATTAGCCTTAAGAAATTTAGCTAATCATGCTTTTACGTCAGGTGGCAAGCTTTTCCCCAATTTAAGGCATCTTTCTACATCTATTTCACTGACCTTCACCTCTTCGAGCACTTCAACAAAACTAACAGCTCATTCAATGTCCACCTCGTGAAGGTTAAGGTCGTAGCTGACCCCCTTGGTGCTCATAGCTCGGGGTTCTCCTCCGAAAATCACATGTACCTTTTTTCCTTGTGCCTCAAGCTTGACTGCGTCCTCGTAGTAATGTTGAGCTATCTGCTGCTCTCCCCACACACATCGAACTCCATTTGGGGTTGGGAATTTAATAGAAGCATCCTAGTAGACAGGACCATGTCTAGGTCATTCATAACGAGTCGCCCTAGCACCATATTGTAAGTTGAGGGGCAGTCTATAATCAAGAAATTGGCCATAATGATTGCTTGGTGATCTAGGTCTCGTAGAGTGAGTGGTAGTCTAATCTGACCCACTAGCATTATTCCATCTCTTGTGAAGTCGTAAAAGGGCTTAGGGGAAGGATTTAACTAGTTGTCCTCATGCCCAACTGGTCAAAACATCCTTTGTACATTACATTGATGGAGCTACTAATATCGACCATTATTCTCTTCACATCAGCGTTGCCAATCTTGGCGCGGATGACTATCACATCATTGTGAGGGGCATGGATCCCTCGTGCATCTTCTTCCATGAATGTGATGCTTTTTTAGGTTACTTTAGCTTTTTTGGTGAGTCTTTCGTATTCCACATAACTCGTAAGCAAGACACGGCCTGTTGTCTGCATATAACAGTCACATAACCTATTCGAGGTGCTAGCGATGTGAGGTCCAACATAAATAATGAATATGGTCCTTACTGAAGGCGTTTCCTTGTGCTCTGGGGTCTATTATTGCTGACATTGTACCAATTGCTAAGGACATGGGGGTTGTTGTCCTAAGGGTCTCACCACGTAATCCCTCAAGCAACCTCTCTTGATAAGGTCTTTGATGGCATCATTTAGCGCCCAGCAATCTGAGATATTGTGCCCAACTTCATTATAGTGGGCACAAAACTTGCTTTGATCTCTTTATCTGAGGGGAGCTTTTATGGATCTAGGTCTCCTAAAGTCTTTGTTATCTCTCTCAGTCACAAAGATCCTATCAGGAGTGTTTGACAAGACAGTGTAACTGTCATAGCAACCTTGATGTTGTGGATGCCCATTTCTGGCCTTTTTTATGGCTTGACTTCCAAAGTCATCCTTCTGGCTCTTCTTATTGCTCCCACTACTAACTCTTTTCTTGCCCTAGTTGGAGCCACTTGCCTCCTCCTTATAGTTAGGCGTCTTTAGGTCAAAGGTTTCTTCCCATCGAATCTCTTTGGCAGCACGTTCATAAAACTCACCTAAACTTTTCACTGGAGACTTATATATGTCTTCATATAGCTTCCCATCCTTGCAAAGTCCAGTTGAGATAGCTGTGAGAACACTCTCGTTTAACAGGTTCTCTATGTTGCTGACCTCATGTTGAAATTAGGTAATATAGTCTTTAAGCGATTCGTCTTTCCGCTGAAAGATTGTCGCTAGGTGGCAAGATGGGGCAAGTTATCTCTTTAGTGCCCTATATTGGTTAAGAATCTCGCTTGGCATTCCTCCTAGCTATGAATACTATGAACTGGGAGACTCCTAAACCAGATTCACGATATCTCTCTAAGAGTGGTAGGAAAGACTTAGCACTTCACTAATGAACTAGAGGTCTGGAGATCCATTTGGACATTGAATGCATCCAAGTGGCTGTATGGGTCATTATCCCTATTATACAGAGGGATATTGGGGACCTTGAACCTACGAGGAAAGGGTTTTGTTTTGATCTCTTTGATAAACGGTATCCTTTCCTCATAAGATTCCTTGCCACTTGGGGCCATGGGTCTTTTTTCTAGCTACTTCACCCTCTAAAGTAGCTCCTCAATCATAAGGTCCTGAGTTTTGGACCAATGACTAGTGGTTCACTGTCTCTTATCATCTCACTGACTGCGAGAATGGCGATCTAAGGTCTTACGCCTTCAGTTATGTTCGTGACCATGTCAGTGGCGATCCAACTTACGCCCATGGTTCATTTCATTGGAGCTTTCTTCTTGATGTGAGCTCTCTCACTGTTGATCATCTCTTTCGCCATCATGAACTCTATGAACCTTTGACCTTAGCCGTGAATTGGATGAGTGATTGGAGCCAGCCCGCTGACGTTCGACTCTAGCAGGTTCTTCATGTTGAAGCCTTAATTGTTGGGGTCTTCCTTTCGACGCAATGACTCTAACTTATCTTTGAACGCCTTGGGCTTATGCCTAGGCTAGAGCTCTAACCATGCATGCCAGTTCCCTCACAGTATTTTTAAGAGCTTCTTGGTGTTGGTACCAAGTTTAGGCTCCATTTACTTCAAAGGTGGTAGATTGTTGTGGATTGGGAGGTGCCATGCCAACTATAGCACCTGTTGGGGGGTCAGCAGAGTCTCGTTAAGGCTATGACTAACCTTCAAGCTAGCTAGTGGTGGCTTTTGTGCTTCTGGTGGCTTTTTCCCTTGCCATTGTAGTTAAAGCAGTATGTCAAAAATGAAGAGAATGTAGTGGGGGCCCTTCCTCTAGTGCCAAAATGTTGACAACAAAATTCGGTCAATAGGTGTAAGTCCAATGTTACCCTAAACTGCAAGCTGAGGACATGAGCTAATAGGAAAGAAAAGGAAAAAGAAGAAGAAGAACAGCAAACACCAGAAGCTTTTATCGTGGTTTGGCTAAAGTCAATCAGCCCCTACGTCCATAGTGAGTTGTATTAACTTTGTGTAATGGCTTTCTCTATGTAACTCAACAGAGATATAGTGCTACATTGCTATTCCGATAGAGTGTCTACATGCAATTCTTTCTATATCTTTTGTAGAGGTTCCTCCTATTTATAGAAGAGGGGAGGGTTACAAGTATAATTTGGCAAGTAACAAAATGATTATTTTCACCGCTTCGGGCAATAAATGCTTAGCGTCTGATAATAAATGCTGGGCAAATCAATTGCTGGGGGCTAATATGTCGGTTCTGGAGGCTGAGCTGTTGGTTAGGAATGTGTGCCTTCAGCTAATGACTAGACTTCCGTACTTGTGCTTGACTCACTATCTTAGCGACCTAGACCTACATTGGGCTACCTGTTGGCCATGGACTAATCTTGTCACTGGATCCGTCTAGAATGAAACTGCTGAAAGATGGCCTATACGTTGTGTTTCGTTCAGTGAACTAGTGCCCTTCCTAGTGAGTTGGGTTCTCGCTTCGACCTCTAACTGTGCTCCAAGTTCGTGGTTAGCGAGCTAATACCTCACTAAGCAACCTTGATTGTCAAGTGATTTAGGTCTCTTTTTAGCTAGGCTCGACTTCTGATAAGTAGAAAATGTACCTATAAAAATACCTGATTTTTGCGTCTTAATTAGTCATTAACTTGTAGTTTTTGTCTATCTTTTC
>JANHAO010031004.1:0-10025 GCA_026873985.1 Saraca asoca
GAAACTGCTCAAAATGGCCAATTATGCAGAATTTTGTAAAATGAATCCAATTGGCACCAAATCACAAATACACACTAACATAGCTGGAAGTAAATCATTTTGGCCCTTAAAATGATAAGTATAAGGACAAATAAATGCATGAAATATTGTGTTATCAAAGGGACACTAAAAGCTTTTTAACGTGGTTTGACTAAAATTAATCGACCCCTACGACCATGGTTATACTATTTCTCACTCTTTTGGCTAAGTATTTTGGTCGGGTAATAGTATTTTGTCTTTATTATCCTTTTTACAATGATTTCAACCTCTTTTTTATAATAGTTAGGGTGTTATAATGTATTTTATAATGGAAATGGATCATAAATTAATTACAATGATTAATAATAGATTCCTATTAAATAAGTAATCAAATGATCTTTTTTGGATTGATGGCTGGGAGGGCACGCTTCAAGTTACGAGCTAAACTACATCCTTAACAACCTGAGATTGTTGTTTTGACCCTTGTTGGCCAGTGACCTGAGTATGCATACTGGTAAGCTGATGCCTTACTCCAACGACCTCAATGTTGGTTAAGTTGGATCTTTACCAATTAGACTTGTCTTTTGGCCTTTTTCCAGCCCATTTGCATGGTTCTAAAAAGGCCTATCACAAAATTAGTTATATATAATTCAAATAAATGATTTATTGTTAAAATAGTAAATATATAAGTTTTATTCACGATTTGAATTGTAATATAAAGGAAAAAGAAATAAAAAAAATACTAAAAATTCTTTTCACTTGCCATCTTTTAACAAGTGGAAGACATTTATTGCATAGTGATATTTGGATCAGAGTGAGTGTCACAATTTTTATAATATTAGAAAGACTAGGGAGTAGAATGTTTGAAATTTTGAATTTTGTTATAATTTGTTATAATATTTAAATTATATATATATATATATATTAACTTTCATATAATTCTAACATTATAATATTATATTTTAAAATATATTTGATTATAATATGAACATATCAATTATTATAATAAAAAATGGAGTATATCTTATTGATTTGCTCATAATATAAATTGTAACATTCTAATATTGTTATGGGTATTTTCTGGATATGCAAAATGGGCTAGCAAAGGCCTAGCAGCAGATGAATCCGAATGGGAAAAGCCCAACCTGCCCCAAAGCTAAGACTGCTCAAAGGCACCAGATCGTCGGTTACAAGCTCAGAGCACAGAACAAGGTAGAGGCCGCAGCTCGCTAAGAAATGAGCCCCGGCTTGCATGGTCAATAATTCGTCCTACCTGAGTTCACATCGCCAAATGCGAGCTCGACGTCGCTGGCCAAAGACTAGCAACGACCCCAAATTAGGAGTCCTAACTTTTGGGACATAACATCTTGCCGAGCCAAAAGCTCGCTGTGGGTGAACCTGAAGCAGGCACCTCTCAAACCCAACTTGTGGGGCCAATCTGCAAGAAGTAACTTACAAGGGCCTATGCACAAAAAGTAATCTACAGAAGTTGACCTACAGTCTGTTAAAGCTAATTTGCAAAAGCCATACTTGTCAAATACATTTATTATTTGATGTAACAGATTTACAGCTTAGTAAATTACACTTGTAACCTCCTAGCCTCTATAAATAGGAGGAGGAAGATCATTGTAAGGGGTGAAAAATATATACTAAAACTCTGTCAAAATAGTGATGGAATCTTTGTATTGTAGTTCTTCTAGCCAAAATAGTGAAATCATGGCACAAAGCTAATATAAACTACCATAAACGTAAGGGTCACACTGACTTTGGCCGAACCACATTAAAAAATCCTCTTTACCTTTACTGTTCTTCCTCTCCATCTCCTCATCTCTCATTTATCCAACCAGTCTACAGTTTGGGGGTTTTAAGAACTAAACTTGTTGACTGAGATTCAGGTTTATCAAATTTCACTGTCAATATCTTAGAACTAGAAGGAAAGCCCCAACTGCATCTCTCTTTGGTTCGCTATTTGGTTGTAATGGTAAGAGGGAGAACCACCAGAAACACTAGTGCTACCACTGGCCAACCTAAGGATCATGTAGAGCAACAAAGGTTACCATTGGGGGGCTCCGTCTTCCCTATTGGAGCACCTTTGCTACCCCCTTAATAAATGATGTCGCCAATATGGCACTATTAACCCTTCACCAGCCTATTGCTCTTGAGACTGACAGAGTTCAAGTATGGCACCAGTATCAAAAGGTGCTTGAAAACACAGTGAAGGAGTTAGCTGATATGGTTAGAACATTGGCTCATGCACAGACCCAAGGCATACGAAGACAAGTTCAAACTGTGGTGCTTAGAATAGGGCTTTAGCAACCAGAAACGTAGCAAGAGAAGCCTCTTAGGGGAGAACATCCGCAAGCTAGGTCTGTTCATTCATACAATTCACAGTTGAGGTCAGAGGTCCATCAAGCTTGCAATAATGATGATAGAGATGATCAACAACATGATAACTTGCACCGAGAGGAAGACGCAAATAAGACTTGTCATGGATGTAGGTCAGACTACCACTCTCACCATCAAGGGGGTGACAGGAGTCATCAGACCACTGGCCACCAGTCCGAAACTCAAGACCCTACAATTGAAAAGCTACTTTGAAGGGTGCAGCAGCTTGAAAAGTGACCTGTAACTCAGGGCCAACAAGACTGTTACGAGAAAAGGACCCCATTTGCTATGGAAATCCAAGTAGAGCCACTTCCTCACATATTTAAGATCCCCGGTATCCCACAATACAATGAGAACAGTGACCCGTATGACCACTTGGACATGTTCAATGTCTAGATGGATCTCCAAACAACCAGCTCACTAGTTAAATATTGTGTCTTCCCAGTCACCCTCGGGAGAATACTGCGGGCATAGCTCAAGAATCTCCCAGCTTGTAGCATTCACAGCTAAGAAGAATACTAAGCGAGATTCCTCAATCAATACAAGGCATTGAGAAGGCTCTTATAGCGACTTGTCATCTAACAACAATATTCTAACGGAGAAATGAGTCATTAAGAGATTATATCACTAGGTTCAGACGTGAAGTCGATAACGTAAAAAATCCCTTGGATGAAAGTATCCTCACAACGATCCCAGCTGGACTCCATAAGGATGGAAAACTATACGAGGAGATATACAAGTCCCCATTGAAGGACTTAAGTAAATTTTATGAGTAAGTTGCCAAGTAAATCAGGTGGGAAGAAACCTTTGGCCCGAAAAGGTTTGATCAAAAAAGCGAAGAGAATGGCTACAATAGGAATAAAAGAAGTAATGGAAGGAACAAGAAAGAGAACCAAGACAATGATTCCGAAAACTAGGCCATAAAAAGTGCCAAGAATGAGTGATCTCAATGTCGAGGTTGCTTAGATAGCTATAGCACCTTGTCAAACACTCAGGAGTGCATCTTTGCAACTAAAAAGGATAGGGAGAACTTTAGGAAGCCTACTCCCATAACAACTCCCAACAGATTTAGAAATATAAGCAAGTTCTGTGCTTATCATGAAGAAGCTAGACATAATACCTCAAAATGCCAAGCACTTAAAGACATAATTGATTATTTAATCAAGAGAGGTCACCTATGAGACTATGTGGTGCAATCCCCTGACAACGATCTTAATGACCCCAACAACCATAAT
The DNA here is from genome assembly GCA_026873985.1 of Saraca asoca. NCBI lineage: Eukaryota > Viridiplantae > Streptophyta > Magnoliopsida > Fabales > Fabaceae > Saraca > Saraca asoca. The sequence goes on from JANHAO010031004.1 coordinate 3,639, forward strand.
GATAACAACCCTAGCACCTTTGAATCTTCTTTTTCAATATATGTTATTTAGATGTAAACAATGCATCCCAAATTAGTCTTAGAATTCTAATGCTATATAATTTCTGAATAAATTTTCAAGAAAGCCCGATCTCAGATTTAAATTTGGTAATCTCGCATTGTGTATTATTCTTTCTAAAGCTCGCAAAGTAAGAAGCAGATTTTTTGCTTAATATGAATGGGGCTAGGACTCCTTGAGCATTGCGATGTTATACTTTTGCTCATTCCTTTAAAACAAAGGCAATCTTGCCCTTTTTTCTGGAAGCAAGTTATTTTTAAAGCTGAAAGACTCAAGTTGTCCATTAAGCAACAAGATTGCCATGGCACAACTTTTGGCACAAGATCACCAACCCTGTTATGACACCAAGTCACCACCTTGCGTATGCATGCAACTAACTTTTAGGCACTGTATGTATGTGACCAATTGCCAACCATTCGAGCTGAGGCCCCTTTGAATTCATTTCAGTACTTATTGCTAACTTTTCAGCTGAGGCCCCTTGGAGCTTATTCCACAACTGATTGTCAGCCATTCTAGCTGAGGCCCCTTGGTGCTTATTCTAGTACTTATTACTAGCTTTTCAACTGAAGCCTCCTAGAGCTCATTCCAGTATTGATTGCCAGCCATTTGAGCTAAAGCCCTTGGAGCTCATTCTGGTACTTATTGCCAGCTTACCAGTTGAGGCACAGCTCTCATGTGACCTATTGCTCACAGCTTTCGTGTGACCTATTGCTCGTAGCTCTCGTGCGACCAACTATTCGTAGCTTTCATGTGACCTATTGCTCATAGCTCTTATGCGACCTAATGTTCGTAACTCCCATGTGACCTGTTGCTCGCAGCTCTCATGCAACTTGTTTGATGTGCCAGTCGAGGTGCACCTCATCACCCAGTGAGCACTCGAACTCATGTTAGTTAAAGCATAATCTAAATATTCAGCTTATTCTAATCAAGGCATACTTTTTGTATGACTTGCCATGCTTCCATGCGATTTGTTGACAATACGTATCATTTGTAGTTACGATTTGCTGACTTATATGAATTTATATGATCTACTAGTATTTAATTTCATTATCTATCATATTTCACTCACCAGGGAATTTATCCATAACGGCCTATGTGTTATTTTTTATAAAGCATCCAACATGGTGTGTTTGGAAAGGCAAGGAAAAATAGTAAAGTTCATATAATGCCCTCTTCAACGAGGCAAATTCAAATAAAGTCCAAGATTGAATGCAAAGTTCAAAAAATGAAATACAAAGTTATAAAATTGTATCTTAAGAAGCTTGATTCCTGGAAGTTGAGTTCTATTAGGAGGAAGGATCGACACATAGGGTGAGTAGGTCATCTCTCATCTGATCATCAGGGGTTACCACGACCTTTGGGTTACTCTCTTTTTGAATTGCACCCTCAGTAGGAGGGACACCACTTGTAGACTTTACACTTCAGTTGGAAGAAGTAGCTTTCAAGACTCTCGCAGCTCTCCTTTTGAAGCTTTTTGTCTGCTTAGGAGCATCCTCTTCAAAAAAGGAAAAGTCCATATTTGGGTGCCATTCCCACAAAGTGAACAGGAAAGAGAAGAAGGTTTCAAATTTTGCTTTCTCTGCAGCCTTCACCACCAACTCAGCAATCTCACCCTTAACCCTAGTGACCTCCTCTTATTTCAAAGCAACTTCCTTCCGAGCCACTTCAAGTTCTTTCTTGGCAACCTCAGCCTCCCAAGCTGTAGCTTCTACTTGCTGCATAGCTACCTCAGCACCCTGAAGTGTCACATTCAAGTCATGTTTTACTTTTAACAACTCCTCGATAGCTTTGTTGAGATTGGCTGTGATAGCCTCGTGACTTGCCACCTCGGGAGATCAGGCTTCCTCAGCTTCTCTCTGAGTGACCTCAGCATTCATTGCCCTATTCTCTAACTCCAGCACCTTAGCAGTCACAGTAGAAAAGTCACCCTCAAGCTTGGCATTCCTTTCCTCCCAAGCCTGGAGCGTTTCCCCCATCTTTATCATTCCCAGCACACTATGAAAAGTTAAATGGATTGAGTCAAATCATAAAGGAACAAAAGAATCAAGGTAAAAGGGTATTACTTATCAATAAGCCATGACAAGCAACATAACGCATTAGCCCTCCACTTAAGACTTCCTCTGCCTCCAACACTTAAGGACTAGTGTGAGGTCCTAAGATTGCCCCCATATTTATCTGAAGGAAGTCAAAATATTCCTGCGTGTTTAGGCCAAGACTAGGTAAAGGCTCCTCGGCTACGACTTTGCAAGCCACCTATTTCAAAATGGTGGTGACCCTTTTCCCCTTATTCACTTTTCATTTCTTGGCTGGGGGCTCAGATGGGGTTATAGCCTCGACCTCCTCGATCACCTTAGGAAGCAAAGTGAAGGCTAACTCTTGTGAAGGCGTCTCGATCAAGGCAAGAAGAGATAGATTTGTAGCAGCGGGAGCTCTAGCAACATCGGGACCTGATGAGGTTGTAACGACTTCCAAATCTTCGGGCTCATCAGGAGGAGGCCTTTGAAGGATGAGTTTCACCATGTTCTCATAGTCTTCAAGACATGCTGGATTGATTTTTCTAACTCCGTGAGCTCCGATCTCTTTCGTGAGCTCGATGTTTACTGTAGAAGTAAGCTGATAGGAATGAAGAAGATCATTGTCAAATCTTAGATCATTTTTCAGATCGCTTATGGTAGCAAAATGGTCAAGTACCTCAGCCTCTTCGACCTCTAATGTTAGCTTCTCTTTGCCAGCCCCAATTACAAAAATAGGACAGAACATTAGAAACGACAATATGAACTCATGATAGCTTGCTTGACCTCAACTCGGTTATTAGGTGTCAAAACAAAATTGAAGCTATAAAGAGGATGCAAAAATGGTTATGAAACGTAGAACCAATGAATCTTATAGTTCCCTACATTCGATTTTCCCTTTGCATCCCCCCGAGGCAGAACCCTCTTGAAATCGGTATGCCGAATTGAGAGGTAACAAATCCCATCTAGATAACTCATACTCCTAATACTATAGAGGTGGCATAAAACTCTTGTAGATGGTGGGAGTAGATTATTTCTCAAGTACACAAGTACAAGAGAAGTAAGCTGAAAATAGGAGTTCGGGGTCAATTGGAATGGGCAAAGCTTCAATCTATTTAACAAATTAATTATGTATGGATGAAATAGGAACCTAAGCCCAGCAGTGAGATGCTAGGTACTAACGGTAATAAATCCTCGAAGAGGATAGGCTGCATGGTCGCTAGGATAAAGTGCCATGAGATGACAACCTTTGGGGAAGCGGTAACTTTCAGCTATGTTCTGGAGTTCGTCCAGTTCGATGGTTGAAGAGTAATGATTAAAAAATGAGTGATCTGAAGAGCTCTCAATGACCCCGTTGCCCCCTACTGGGGTCAGACCAAGGAGTAGGTCATTTAGCGACCTTACCACTCCTAAAGGTTGTTTCAATTGAGGTGAATGTCAGTTCCTCGCTTTGAGCTGAGGAGTCAGGCTCATCATCACTTCCTATTTAGTCACTTCGATGTTTATGAATTGTAGCCATCAACATAGAAGGACAAATAGTCAGGTCACTTCAAATAGACCATATCAGAAAAGCTAAAACTTCTCTTTACTAGATAAAAAGTTTCCTATATAGTAGATCATACATGCCTCCAGCCACCATATTAGAGACCCAGACTACTGAAAACTTGGGAGGATAACCGATGAAGCCTATTAGAATACTAAACCCAGAGAAGACTGAAAGCTAAACCTAATGATCTATAGGCCAAAAATTAGCGGACAATTTTTCGTAGCAAAAAGGGCACTCGTCACTAGCCCAGGTGGCACGATACCAAAAACTTGTAAAACAATGGCATTCTAAAAGCAAAAGTCTTGAGAGGACTTACTATGTCAAAAGAATGAGTCAGATTCCAAAATGAATAATGGTGAAAAGGATTTTGGATGAGACGATCAACCCATAGCAACAATAATGGCATGACCAATGAAGCAGGAGAACGAGACTGGTGACAACTTTTCAAGAACTTGTGAGCCAGAAAATTGATTTTCAAAAGTAAGAGGAAAAGAAGGGGTTTCCTATCTAATATGGTCCTGATGGCTTGGCCATTCGATATAGAGACCACTCAACTACCCGTAATCTAACGGTCTAAAAATGGCCGAGCTCAGCCATCGTCGTACTGGCAACCATAAGAAAGTGCATGCAATTAATGTGGTAATGATGACATAGGTAGGTGAAACAATGAAATAGAAATTTGAATGACGGCATAGCTGCGAAGCGGACTAGGAGTTGTGGGCTAATGTTATGAGTATTTTCTAGATATGCAAAATGGGCTAGCAAAGACCCAGCAACAGATGAATCCGAATGGGAAAAGCCCAACCTGCCCCAAAGCTAAGACCGCTCAAAGGCACCAGATCGCCAACTATAAGCTTAGAGCACAGAACAAGGCAGAGGCCCCAGCTCGCTAAGAAACAAGCCTTGGCTCGCATGGTCAACAATTTGTCCTGCGCTAGCTCACATTGCCAAATGTGAGCTCGATGTCGTTGGCCAAAGACCAACAGCGACCCCAGATCAGGAGTCCCAGCTCGTAGGATGGGGCATCTTGCCCAGCCAAAAGCTCGCCATAGGTAAACCTAAAGCAGGCATCCTCTCAAACCTAACTTATGGGGCCAATCTGCAAGAAGCAGCTTACAAAGGCCCACGCACAGAAAGCAATCTACAAAAGCTAGCCTGCAATTTGTTAAAATCGATTTACAGAAGCCATACTTATGAAATATATTTATTATTTGATGTAACAGATTTACAGTTTAGTAAATTATAATTGTAACCTCCCCATCTGTATAAATAGGAGGGGGAGATCATTGTAAGGGGGAGTGAAAAATACATACTGAAACTCTGTTAAAATAGTGATAGAATCTTTGTATTGTAGTTTTACTGGTTAGAACAGTGAAATCACCACACAAAGTTAATATAAACCACCGTGGACATAAGGGTCACACTGATTTTGGTCAAATTACGTTAAAAAATCCTCTTTGCCTTTGTTGTTCTTCCTCTTCATCTCCTTATCTCTCATTTATCTGACCAGTTTACAGTTTGGGGGTTTCAAAAACTATTCTTATTAATTAAGATTTGGGTTTATCAAATTTTACCATCAACAAATATTACTTTAAAGAAGTTTAGATCTTTTTTACAAAAATAAAATTTTATTACTAAATTTACTATTTTAAAATTATAATTACTTTTTAAATATATATTATTAAAACTTTTGATGCTAAAATTAACCATTAAATTTTAAGTACTAAGTTTATAGTATTTAAAATTTTGTATAATTTTAAAATTATCTTTAATTATAATTTTATAGATACTATGCACTAAATTCTTAAATAATGTAAAAGATTAAATGTCTAATTATTATATTGAAAAAGAGAGACATCGTTATATGTGTACAATAATATCTTTTTAAAATAGGAGTAATTGTTGAAGGTGTCTAGTTAGATAATTATCAATCATTGTATTTTGTAAATTTTTGTTCAATTTAATATCCCGTCACAATAAATCGATTAAATAACATCCAATTTTCAGTCTGAATCTCTTCACACTTCTTATATATTCAGACAATTATATTTTCTTATCCTTTTTATATATAAAAAAAAAAGGAATAACCAAATCATGTGAGATTCATTTAAAACAATTTTTTTAAGCTACGGATGATGGATTTGAAGGGGAGACCTTATATTGCTTCCTTTCGAATCTAATTTTTCTAGAATTGATTTTATTTCATTTCAATAGATTTTATTTCATTTATAAATGAATAATAATTTCAATTCATTTGGAAATGAATTTTTTTATTTAAGATATATTAAAAAATACATGAAATTCAATTAAATAATAAATTTTGATAGTATCATGATAAATAAAATATTAAAATAAGGATAAAGCATATAATATGACAAGTGTTTTAAGCAAAATGAAATAAATTCTAATAAAATCCTAAATAAATTTGATGGATTTTATAATAGCATAAATGTAATTAAAATATAAATTATAAATAAAATAATCTGAAATGAAGAGTCTATTTGACACAAATAATTGAAAAACTAGCTGATAACTGATAAGCTAGCTGCCAGCTGTTTTACTAGCTGTTAATTATTAGCTGTTAGTTGAAAGTTGATAAGTTAGCTGATTGTATTAGAAGTGTTTAATAAAATTAGTTGTTAAGATAGTTCATAAATGTAAAATGACATAAAAAGATATGTTGATATCATTAGATATATGAAATATATTATTTTTATTTTGAAATTGAGGTCAAATTGATATAATCAAAATATTTAAAATAAAAATATAATT
>JANHAO010031005.1:0-10024 GCA_026873985.1 Saraca asoca
GATTAATCTGTTTTTCTCATAGATTCAATGTGAGTATTGTGAATATGTTTTAGGATTTGATTAAAGTATGTGATATCTTCTTTGTACATATCATATTTATGGATTTAATCAAATTCCAACACTCAAGAATTAATTTGAACATATAAGTGATGAAAGTGTATTCTTTCTCTATAAATTTTAAATTGGATAAAGTTTATTCTATGTTTAAAAATTAAACAATAAATTGGAATGACTAATGTTAAAGTAAATTCGAATACGTGATCATAGGGAATTACATAATCTTATTTGGAATTTTACAATGAGTCGAGTCGACCCATAATTGATAGAAAGTTAGCTATTTCTTTTTTTTTTTTTTACATATCTAGCATTGTCCCTATAAATTTTATGTGTCATTAATATAATAAATCATCAATGAACAAAGAAGCGTCATTTTGATGCATAATATTAAAAAATATGTATTAAATCAACAAAATAATGAATGTGTTTTAAAATGTTAAAATGATAAAATTGATCTAAATTAAATTACATTAATAAACCTAAAAGTTATGATCTTAACACAATTAGTGTCAGTTTACATCTTTAAATAAATTAGTTGTGCGTGAGCTTAAAACAAATGTAAGTTGGCAATGTCACATGTATTCTAAATGAAATTGTACCTTATAATTCATAACACCAACACAATCATGGTGGCGCATAATGGCACTAAAGAGAACACCATCAATGGAAAGTATTAAAAAACCTTGATAGGATAAAGTTGATATCTTTTCCAATACATCTTGCAATTAATCAAAACCAAAATCCCTCTTTCATCTTAAGCTAAGAATTTACACAAAATGTAACTTTTCATTGTAATTGTCTTAATATAACCTGTCTAGGGTGCACCATCACTAAATGAGGGGGTGAAACTTTCACCATTTATGTATGTGAAAAATCTACCTTAACAAAAATAAAAATTTAAGCATAAGCAACATATTAAAAAATAGCTAACACGAATAAACAAACAATAGAAAGAGTTTGATTGTAAGCTTAGTCCTTTGACTTAAAATTAATTAGCACCAATTTAGCTCTTTAGTTTTGATACAATAATATCATCATAAAATTTTAAACTTTAGATAGATTGACGAAATTCAAGATTGAAGAATTAAAAATCCTCACACACTTTTTAAAAAGTCAAATCTGAATTGCATAATTAATAGGACTAGAAAATATGACTTATGTGTCATATACATGATTTGAAAGAAGTAAGAATTATTCCCAAGTCACAAGATAGAGGTAGAAATAAGTTATCAATCATGCAAATATTGAAGCATTATTTGTACATTATATATGTGCTTTTATGTACATGAGTTAATGTTTAACCAATAATTGAATTGGTTTGGTATATGATCGATATGTTCTTAAGTTCCCAATGCAACTGTCAATATGTTCCTCCTTTCGGATGGAGTAAACTATTCTTAGGTTGATTGTTGGATGAAAGAACTCTATAACATATAATTAAGAATATTTATTAGCACTTATCGCTTATAATTACTTACAATTTTAATTACTTAAACAATTAACATTTTCGAATTACTTATAATTTTCTCAACAACTATCTGGCTTTTTTCAATCTTATATTTACCATTTGTGTTGACCATCACTCTTTTCCATAATTCATGTCAAGATATGGAAATTACTAGTGAATCAGACTAATTAGAATATTGTTGTTCTACAAGCTTTTCTTTCACCAAAGCTTGCTTTAACTTCATATCTTCCACGAGACAACTTATACTTATACTTGTTTTTTGCTTATTTCTCCTCATTGGTTGCACTCATACTTTGTTGACCAAAAAAAAAAAAAAGAAAGTTAATAAAATGGTTAAATTACTCATAATAATTGAAATATATATATAAAATAAGATAGCTAAATTTACCTAAAAAGTCTCAAACTAGTAATGCTTTACAAAATCATCCCACACATTTTTCTTTAGGAAGCTATATTTCTTAAGGAGGTTTTCATTGCCTTTCCTCTTAACAATGACATAATCTGCTATTAGCTATTAGTTGAAAGTTGATAAGTTAGCTGATTGTATTAGAGATGTTTGATAAAATTAATTGTTAAGCTAGCTCATAAATGTAAAATAACATAAAAGGATATATTAATATTATTAGTTATATGAAATATATTACTTTTATTTTGAAATTGAGGACAAATTGATATAATAAAGATTTTCAAAATAAGAATATAATTATCTAAAATTTAATTAATTATATTTAATTATATCACATATTTATTATTTATTTATTTACTTAATTATTTTTTATTTATATTAAATTAATGGACGTACGTCAAATATGTAATAATATATGAGTTTTTTTTGTCCCTTTTTAGCTTTGTGAAAAAAGAAAAAATATTAAAAATAATATAATATTATAAAAAAATATTGATACATAAAAAGAGCTTAAGTTTTTTTTTTCATGGATTACCTTTTCAAATTATTTGGTATTTATATTGATTAATTGAAAGTGTGTTATCAATTAATTAAAATAGAAGGGATAAATTTAGAAAAAATAATTAAAAGCTCTATTTTAATAAGTTATACGATACTTGGAGTAACTTTTTAAAAGAGAGTTTTTTTTTCTAAAAAACTAGTGCACCAAACATATCTAAAATAGGAAAAAAGAGCTGTTTGACCAAGTTAAGAAATTAAAAACTAGTTTTTTTAGTGCACCAAACACACACATAATCAATTAAAACATGCTTGAATTGACCAAATACAACGCCCCTCACTTGCCCTTCTTGCCTAGCAGTAGCAGTGAGAAATATTTGTATATTCCAGTTATGATTAAAAATAATAAAATAGATGAATATCAATGTATTTATTTAATCTATTTATTTTTTTAATTTAAATTTATTTATAATATTTAATGAATCAAATAAATAAGATAGATAAGATGTTAATCCGTTTAATAAAAGGATCATTAAAAATCCATCCATAAATATCCAATATCAATCAACTTAATTTTTATTTAAAACTTAAAATAAGTATTTTTAAAAAATATATTATATTGAATTAAATAAAAAATAAAAATAAAATCAAAAATCTTTATATCCTAATATAGTTGCATATACTGATAAACTTGATAATTGTAACATATATCTATTTATTTATCTATATCTATTATTATTATTATAACTCATACATATTAACTTTTGCATATGCATAAATGTATGTTAGATCATTATTGATATTGTTAATTGAGGGTGATATTGGATCAATCGATTTATCTATGAACAATGATAGGGTTCTCTTATTATTTTTAGTATATAATATAATATAATAAATATATAAAAAAAGATGTGCATTATTATCTTATAATGTTAACTCAACAAATTTTTTAATCATTTTTATTCCATTCTATCCATTCAACCAAACATGCTCTTAGTGATTTTATGATGAAAAATGATTTTTTTATACATTATTCAAAGAAAAATAGGTTATGTATGATTAACTACGGAAAGACATGAGCAAACATAAAATAAATTTTATATAATCAAATATTTTAAAATTAATTATTAATAATAAGTATATTTATAATCAATGATCATCATACCCGAACTTATTTGGAATTCTCTCTAAAAGATCTTAGTAGTTTTAAATGGTTCTCATTTATGATTTTGCTTACGGTACATACACTTCTACCATAGTTGACCGCTTTAACTAATTAATTTAAAAAGTTTTATACTTTTGCAAGTTATATTGATATAATGCATAATTTCTTTCACTAATCAATCATATTTGATTCTTACAATATAGAAATTCATACACATAAAATAATGATGAATAAAATTTAAATAAGTTTGAGAAAAAAATGAAAGTTTTTAATCAAATAAGAGAAATATGCCATGGCTTAGCATCTATGAGTATATTGAATTCAAGACTCTATCTATTTTATTAAAAATAATCTTTGTAAGAGAATTTTATTTGATTGTACAAATAAAAGACTTTCATACTATCTATGTCATTTATGATTAACAAAATAATATATAATTTTATGGTATTAGAAAAATAACTTCTCTAATTTATTATACTCTTTATATATAATATTGAGTTAATTAAATATCTTCTGTGATCATAATTTTTTTTGTAATTATAAACATAAATAAATAAAATTATTTTTTAAAAAAATATTTTTCCCAAATAAACAGAGCCTAAAACCGAAAAGCAGTCACTTTCATTCATCTAAATACATATAAAATTTTTAAAATAATATATACACTTATTTATGTACTTAAGTAGTTATACTTACTAGCAAATTCAAACAAAACCAAACAAATGATGTAATAAGTGGGATTAGTGTAAATTCAATTGTATTAAATTTGAATTACATGACATTAGGTAGATTAAAATGTGTGTGTCTAGAATTGACCTAAAAATACTTTGAACACAACTAAATTTATTTTGGTTTATGCGAATAGAAGTGAATATATGATGCCTGTATCACGTAAGGGCCTTCTAGCAAAAAGAGAAAAAAGCAAGTCCTCATCAAGGCAAACAAAAGCAAAGCCCAAAGCTACCGGAACCCAATTTTGCTGCGTCCACTCAACAAGGGAGCTGGGTTGTTGCTGCAAACTGTATGTAATCCTTCAGTTTTCTGCTGTTTCTTGATCGATTTTTGTCGTTGCTCTCTTCACCAAATATGTGTTCTCTTCTTTCTCAATCGATCTGCACAATCTAGGGTTTCTTTTCGAATTTTGTTCGCTAGAGTTCGAGAAAATGTCGGCTGTGGGAACTGGAAAGGGGATTCTAGAGATTGCTAAGTTTGGGATCTATGTGGGTATTCCACTCCTTCTCATGAACGTGTTCGCCCATAATAAAAAGAACATGAAGAAATTCATGGGTGATGTAAGTCTTCTCTCATTCCATGCTATGTTGTTTTTGTTTGCATATTCGATTGTAATTAGTTTTTAGTGGTATATTTCTGCTAATATTCGAAATTATTGTTGCTGCGATCAAATTATTTGTATGAAATTTGTGAAAGTTAGATGCTTTTTTGGTTTTTTGTTTAGAAATGTGAAAGAACGAATGAAATTCTTCTTCTGATTGGTTGGAGTAGTTTGGCCATGTTAGATCAAATCTCTCACAGAACTGTGCATTGTGATGAAGGGACGTGCTTTATTCGAAGATAATTGACCTGGTTTGGTTCTGAGAGGATCAAAGTGGTGTAAATTGTGATGATGGATAACTACGATTGAGTATTTTCTTTGCTGAGGGATGGCTATACATTCTCTGTCTTCAAACTTTAGATAAGGCATTTTTGAGCCTTGGTCTGACATTTTAGTTCTATCCTATAATAAGACATAGACAATGTGAATTTTTTGAAAATTTACAGAACTCAAGTTTTACCAGATGGGATCTTCGGATTGCTTTGTATTTTGGAGTGTACAACCGTGAAATTGATCTTGGACCTGATTCACTTGCCTTTTGATTATCTATTTCGAGTGTTTACTATTCCAGTGCCAATGAATTCTAGGAAATTATGTAGATTGAGAATAATCTTTTACTACCTTTGTTGGTTTTATTCTTCAACTTTTACAACCTTTTAGCAGGTTGGGAAGCTGAGACGAACTAGTTTAATGCTCTTATCAAAACATGTCTTTTTTTTTGGTGAAATATGCATGCCATATCTTGGAATTTTGGCTAATGATTGGAGGAGGGTTTTCGTATTTGGAAGAGTTAGTGTCATGATTTAAGGGCTTCCTTGAGGATGCCGAAGTTAAACTTTCTGTAGAAAGGAACTTTTCTACTTCAAAACAGCAGTGCTGGGCCTTTTGTAAAAGTAGTTAAGGTCATACTTTCTGCAATGAGGAATGTTTATTGCTTTACTTCAAAAGTGGCATTGTGACCTAATTAAATTAGCCTTGTCTAGGGCTTTGCATTTATATTCTGATGATGGATATGATTCTTTAATGATGTAGTTATGGTTTAAACTTCTAAAATCACATTTTTTTATGATAATGCAGCATTCTTACATTGTATATCCCCCTGAGGCGCCAAGGCCTCCATCACCTGAAGAACTTAGGGAGGAGGCACGAGAAATGGCACGAAAGATGGCCCAAGAGAGAAAAAACAAAATCTAATGCTTCCTAGGGTTGGTTGTGGTGTACTGATAATGTAGTTCTGCTCATACAACAACTGAAGAACTTAGGGAGGCAGCACGAGGAATGGCCAGAAAGAGAAACAACTGATGCTTCCTAGGGTTGGTTGCAGTGTACTGAATATGTAGTAGTATCACTGTTCATACAGTTTAATGTGTAATAAGCAATGTTTAAATTTTGAGTCCATCAATAAAATGAAATGCAACTGATGACCGTTTTACAGATTTTTTCATGCTTATGACTGTGGAATTTAAAGCTTTTAATCGGGTAAAGTAAAGCAACCACTGAGAACTGGGAACTATAGTAGTTTTGAGATGCAGCAAAGTTTAAATCTGATTTAAATTACATTGAAGTAACAAAAGAGCATATAGAAAGGGATCAATGTCATAACAGCTGATTCCTTCAATTAAAATTTCCTGCTTTTGAGATGACATATGGTGTTTTCTTTTTGAAAATGAAATATAACTAAAGTTGCTAGCGGTATTAAATTCTTTTATTACTGATAATAATTCATGTCCTATTTTTTCTGAAAGAATTCATACACATAAAAAAACGTGCTGCAAGACAGTAGGTGCCATTATTCCTACTTGTGCTTATAATGGTGGTCCTTATGAACTACTTATTCTACGCTTCTTAGTTTTCATCTGGATATGCGTCCTTATTCAACTTCTGTTGCGGCTGTTACTGCTGCTTCTTGGTTAAGGAAGCTTTTCTGATAGTCTGTCCATAGAAATTTCACTTTTATGATTGTATTACAGACTGAACATAATATTCAGATGATGGTATTTTTGTCTATTTATTTATGAATTATTATATAAGTTTTATACATTTTTTTGCATCTTAAGTAGTGATGCATCAATGTTGCATAGTATGTAACCTTATAGTATGCAACCTTATACGGTATAACTTATTCATATTCAATAATTTCTATATTATTAACTTTATCCTGCACCAAATGGTGCTTTTTCATAAAGGACATAGTGATCTCATTTGACACATAAATAAAGTCAAGTTTATTTTTTCAGGAAAAAAGAAAAGTGGAGTGTCATTGTTGTATATTTTATCTTCTTTTATTTAAGTTTCAATAATGTTTGCTGTCTTTTATTTGGATTAGTTATCCCCTTTAATTTTCAAAAGAAATACAATGTTACATATTTTGAAAAATTCAGCAATTTTCCAAACGATAAAGTGTTACCTGATTAGAAAAAATATTAGCTAGATTATGAAAGGCTATTAAATAAGTGGATTAAAAGGAAAGCATTTTACTTTCCAAATTCAAAATTACGTATTCTTCTTTGTTAAGTTAAAGTTCAAAATTTCTCTCTTCTTGTTATGAATTTTCAGAGCTTGTCTGCAACTATAATTAGCGGGGGTGGGCAACATATTGTTTTTACGGTGAAAGATTTTTGATGGAGTTATTACAAACCAATGCAAACCTCAGACGATCCTCTTAAGGTTGTAGGAATTTTTTTTATTTATATTTTCTTCTTCCTTTTTTCTTTAGTGGACTTATGTTGTTAGCTAATTTTAATCTTTTTATTCTTATTTGATAAAAGGGTAAGTATGCCTTTTTTAACATTTAGAAATAGTTAATTTTGACATTGTGAATAAATTGAATATAAAAAAATGGTTTTTGTATATGGAAATGTAAAAATTTTGTTTTAAAATGAAAAGATTTTAATTCAAGTAAAATGTCATATCCAGTGAGCATTTCATCTATCTAAGTAGAATTTTGCTATCTAAAATATAGATGATTATTTAAAGTGTTTGATATTGTGTTTATTTTAAATATTAGAAGATAAAAGTGATTCAAATAAAAATTAACAGATATTATTAATATTTGAATGGAAGTTAGAGAGTGAAATATACAATTTAATCATATTTTTTTTATGGTAATAGGGGAGACAAGTCATAAAAAATAATATTAAATATCATTATGCTATTAAAAACATAGAGGAAATATTTAAAAGATGGAAGGATGGATTATTTAAAGAAAAAAATTTTAAAAATACGAGCTCTTTAGTAAAAAAAAAAAATAGAAGAACAAGAGTCCACCAAATGAAGCCAAGTTCTGAAGGTGGACTTTCTAGTGTTCTTCTTGGGCCTCTGGTTCTGTATCATGTAATCTGACCAAAATAAAAAAACAAAACAGTGAAGTTGGTTTGCGTGGACGAAGTCAGTATCGTATTACTCACGACTAGTGATAATTTCATTGGGGCTTCTCAGTTCTGAGACCTTTTGTCAATTATTAATTCAATTTGAACTTTCTGCTTACTTTCTGTATGACAATGGCTTATTTACGCAAATGACAACAGTTGGATCCCACACGAGACCGAGACTCTTCAATCATAGGGCCAGTTGAAAGAGTCAACAATTCAAGATTCAAGAACAGTAAAAATACTAATACAACTCTTTATTCTTCTGGGTAGCATGCATGAATATAATTTAATATTTAATCCGTATTTTCCCCATGAATTAAAAAAATTAAACTCTTATAAAACTTAATATTTAATATTAAGATTGTATTTATTTTGGTAAAAAATATTTTGCATAAAAAAATCTTATTTACTTATATCAAGTAAAGGACTTTCATATTACTTATATATTTTGTAATTAAAAAAATAGTATATAATACTATAGTATTGGAGAAAGCTACTTTCTCATTGAAATAAAAGATATTGTTTTTTATTGCACTTTTCACATCTAACATTGAGCCACTGACGGAACTTCTAAGAGACTAGTGGGATCTTTGTCCCAAAATTTTTAAAATGACGTATTAATATCATATAATTATATAAAAAAAATTTAAAATTTTTTTATATAAGTTATTTGTTCCCAAAATTTTAAGTGAAGATCTACCATTGCATTAAATAAATAAAATATGTACTGTTATATTAATATTTTATAATTGTTAAGATGAAGAGAGAGAAAAGAAATTATTACAAAATTATATGCAATAGAGTATTAATGGGACTCTAATAAGTCTAGACTTACCATTTATCCTAATCTATATAGACTTATCACCTATCTTACATAGACTTATCAATTTAACTAACCTATTTACTAACATCCCCTTTAAGCCGAAACTTCCAAAGTTTAAGCTTGTTACATTAATTTTAAACTCTCAAATATAAAATATAATAAAAATAACTATAAAAAAAACTTGACAAACTTCAAACTGCACGAATGACTTGCAACAAACACAACATGCGGATAACTCCCCTTAAACCAAATACTTATAAACCACAAAAACAATGCCAAATACTCAGTATATATAACTCTTAGAAGTCTTAAGCTAACTATCCTTGATTGCTCCCTCGATCTTCTTTCAGTTGTTCTCCTCGGTATAAGGCACAAATGACACAACTTCTAGAAGCCTTCTCCTAGCTTCCCTTGAGCCGCTCCCTGAACTTTCTAGTTGGTCCTCAAAATCACCAACAACTATGGTTGAAATTACGTCAAAAACCACCAATACTACCACAAATCATGTTACTCCTAAGTTGTATTCATTGAAGTCGATTTTAAGATACTAAAGCAAGTCACGCAACCAAATTAGTAATCCAAATCACTTTATATTGAGGATAACCTCACCAAATTAGACTTGTGCAAAAATAAGTCACGTCAAACAGTGCTCCTAATCACATGAAGACACCAAAATTCGTCAAATAGTCCACCAAATCACATGAAGGCACCAGAATTCGCCAAGCAGTCCTCCAAATCACATGAAGGAACTAGAATTCACCATGCAATCCTTTAAATCACATGAAGGCACCAAAATTTGCCAAATAGTGCTCTAAATCACATGAAACACCAAAATTCACCAAATAGTCCTTCAAATCACATGAAGGCACCAAAACTGAATAAATTTTTTCTTCCTTTCTTTCA